>JARYHS010008074.1:339200775-339316581 GCA_031002005.1 Vandiemenella viatica | reverse complement strand
CATTTCAAACAATGGGCTCGCGTTCCGATTCGTGCTGGGCGAGCGATGCCTTGCCTATATTGTTGTCATCATCTGAGTAGACTTGGTACCTATAACTTTCAAATTAATTATAGAAACGTAGTAATATTACTTAAGCTTGCTGATCTCTATGCGTAACAGACATTTGAGGGACATAGTGTCATTCAGAGCAACGAAATATGATAACTTATTTTTTAAAAATATCGAAGCCGATTCCAGATTTTAGTATCGAAATATCGATATATCGTCCTAAAAATATCACTCATAAATATTGATATTTTCAAAAAATAATATCGATATTTCGATATATTATCAACAGTCCTAGTGACAGCATATCTGAGTCGAAATAAAGATCTACTATGTGAAGATATAGAGAAAATTACGACGCTTGGTTCGAAAATACTGTGGGTGGTGATCTAAACGCCAAACATCCATTATGGAATTCAAGAATTGTAAACCCACTGCAATCAGCTACTTCAGGTAGCAGTAGGGCTGTTGATATTTTTAAAATATCGGATTTTAGATATATCGAAATTTAAAAAGTATCAATATCGGCTCTCGATATATCGGAAAAAAGTATCGATGTATCGATAATTTCATAAATGTAATTTTATAAAATCAAACCTTCCAAAAAATAATGCTGTCCACTGATAAATATATGTGTGATTTGTTTTAATCAGCTTTTCACTTTCAAATGGTTTCTGTTGGTGATGATGATTGTGGATTTTTTAAAAAAATTGACAATTATGCGTCTCATAAGTTGCATAAAAAATTAGTAAAAGTTATAAAACTGGAAAGAGGTTCGAGGAAAATCTTATTTTTTTTTTATTCATAAGTAATACAGTTAAGGCATTTATTTAGATATAAGTTTAGCTATCATGCATGCATTATGCCCAGTTACATAACTATTTTTCATATGATTTTTGTGGTATTTCATTTAGTTTTGTATGTTGATAGCTTTATTCTGAGTTGTCCTATTTTTCTTGCTCTCGAAATAGAAACTATTTGTTATTTACAGTTCCCACTATTCCTGCTAACACACTAATTTCCAGTTGGAACTACCCTGGACGATCCACACGCTAATTCCAAACAATGGGCTCGCGTTCGAATCCTGCTGGGCGAGCGATGCCTTCAGCGGCGTAGCTACTATGGGGCTAGGCGGTGCAGTGCACCGGAGCCCCTACGCTCAGAGGGCCCCCAAGTATATCTCTCGGGGCCCCAAAGCGCACCTCTGTGGGCCCCAAGCGCAGTTCAGAGGCCCCAAGAGCCTTCATCGCAAACTGCCGACTTTTTTTTTTTTTTTTTAGCTCTGTATAAGGGGGTCCCTGAGAACACAGGAAGTCCCTCACTAAGGGGCCTCTCACTGCTCAGGGGGCCCCCAACCACTGCTCAGGGGCCCCTAAGCACAACTCAAGGGCCCCATCCTCAGCTCAGGGGGCCCTTACCAGCAAGAAAAAGGTCGCCCATCTGGCCTGAGGGCCAAAAATAATTTTTTTTGCACCGGGGCCCTTGTTGACCTAGCTACGCCACGGATGCCTTGCCTACTCTGTTGTCACATCTGAGTAGACTTGGTACCTATAACTTTTAAAAATTATAGAAACGTAGTAAGATTTACTTGCTGATCTCTGTGCGTAACAGAAATTTGAAGGCCATAGTGTGATTCAGAACAAACGAAAAATGATGGGTGATTTAAAAAATATCGAAGCTGATATCCAGATTTCAGTATCTAATATCGTTCTAAAAATATCACTCATTAATATCGATATTTTCAAAAATATATCGATATTTCGATATATTATCAACAGTCCTAGGTAGCAGGAGAACTAAACTTAAATGTCTTTGGTCCGGAGATACCAACCCATATACCGGCAAATCCTAATCATCAACCAGATGTCATAGATATTATTCAGTCTGCAGTAAAGGCCCCTGCCAGGCAGACCTCACACACAACGCGCCTGCACGCCGGGATACATATACGACTCCAAACAGGCGCAGAGACATCAAAACAAACCAGGAAAACAAATAGAATCATCTAGAAGCTAAGTGGGACTATTTCTTACAGAGGTCGCCGTACTACCACACAACGGAATTCCTGCGCCAGGCCGCCTATATAAGCGTAGCCGGCCGCTCCACCGCCAGTTCCGGCCTGACCGCGGAACCAGCTTCAACTACAGAAGACCACCGGAAGTTCGCGAGAAGTAGAAGCCGTCTCTCTCTACCCCGGATCAGGACCAGGCTAAATTTCTCGACGGTCATCCGCTAACTGTACCACATTTGTTATTGTTTACCAGTGTTTTGTGTACATAGTAATAAACCTCAAGGAACCATTAAGTGTAGTTCACTTCAGTGGCGACAAGGTTGGGATAAGAACTCTCGACCATCATGGCTACGCCAGCAGCACCTACGGAATGGCAACAGTTCCTCCAAGGACTTCTACATCAGTTCTTCGAATCTCAGAGACAACTGATTGCGGAAGTCAGGAATCTCCGCCAACCCACGGCCCCGCCTCCGTTCCCAGCATTCAACGACGACGTCGAAGAATGGGAGACCTACGAGAAGCGCATAAAACAACACTTCGCAATTCATCACATATCCAAAGAAGAAGACCAGCGTGCATATTTCCTTTCCTGGAACCAATCGAAGATGTATGTCTTGCTCACCAAACTTCAGCCACAAGACCCCGACACCCTCACCTTCACGACCATCTGTACGACACTGAATGCATACTACAGACGCCGGTACCATGTCGTCGCGGCCCGCGTCGAATTCTATCAATGCCGGAAGAAGCCCGATCAGACGTATCGCCAGTGGGCGGCCGAACTCCAAGGCCTTAGCAGAAAATGTAAGTTTCAAACTCGTTGTTCCCACGAATCCTACGCCGACGACATGGTGCGTGATCACATCATACAGGCTGCACCAGATGCCGCACTCCGGCATGACGCCCTCAAGTTAGAGGACCCATCCCTGGAGCAGGTCATCGAACTTGCCTACAAATTCGAAATATCTACGGCCGCAGATCGCCGCCTGGAGTCCTGGGCGGATGTGGCCGCAATCCGAACCGACGTAGAGGACACACAGGACGTCGCCGCCATCCAGAGCTCCCAGTCGCGCTCCTCCCGACACCACAACCGGGGACCGCTTCCTCAGAAGGACATCGAACCGGCCCGTTCCGGCAGGGGCACCAAGTCTCGGCAGCAGCAGCGGATCCCGCAGCGCCGACGCCGCAGCCCGCTCCGCCTACCCTCCTGCCCCGCCTGTTATTCAGCACATGAGAGGGAAAATTGTCCGGATCGTTGGGCTGAATGCTCACGTTGCGGCAAGGAAGGACACCTGGCGTCCGTCTGCCGCACCAACACCACCAATGCCAATCCCGGCTCTCGCCGCCCAGGGTCTTACCAAGACAGGTTGAGCGGCGCACCTATGGATATCAATCAGGTAGACACTTCCACAGCATCCAAACTTTTTATTGACGTTACGGTCAATGGCAAGCCCCTGCGCCTACAAGTCGACACAGGAGCAGCAGTCTCATTGCTTAATTATACTACTTATGTGCAAATTGGCTCGCCCCCCCTCTCGCCGGCCCCCAAGCGCCTCCTGACATACAACAAACAGGAAATAGCACTCCTGGGACAATTCACAGCAAACGTCATGTATAAGTCTGTACATCGTTCAGTCCCCTTTTTAGTAGTTAACAGTTCTCTCACAGCAGACTTATTTGGACTGGACGCTTTCCGCTTATTCGGATTTTCAATTGAGGATAACATACACCTCGTATCTCAGCATGTTCCTTTTCCTGAAGTGGACGCCCTTTGCACCGAGTTTCAGGACCTGTTCTCACCAGGCGTCGGCTGTGCAAAGGACTTCGAAGCATCACTCCAACTCCGGCCGGACGTACGGCCTCGATACTTCCGGGCACGCCAGGTACCCGTAGCGCTTCAACAACCACTTCAGGAAGAACTTCAACGTCTCCAAGACGAAGGGATCCTCCAGCCGGTGCGGTTCAGCCCCTGGGCCACGCCGTTGGTCATAGTTCAGAAGCCAGGACGCCGCTTACGTCTCTGTGGTGACTTTAAGACCACCGTCAACCCGCATCTGCTGGTAGACGACTATCCACTTCCGAGACCGGACGACCTCTTCCGTAAACTAGCAGGAGGTACCTACTTTACAAAAATTGACCTGGCAGAAGCATACCTTCAAATCCCTTTGGATATCCAGTCCCGACAATACACAGTCATCAACACTCCCTCTGGCCTCTTCCAACTCAACCGGCTCATGTTCGGCTTGGCCAGTGCTCCAGCGATTTTTCAACGGTATCTCGAACAACTTCTCCAGGATATTCCGGGATGCATCAACTATCTCGACGACATAGTCGTCACGGGACCCTCCGCTGCCGAACACATGACCAACCTCCGCCTACTCTTCCTCCGCCTCCGTGCAGCAGGATTAAAATGCAACCTTTCCAAGTGTCAATTTTTTCAACAATCCATTTCCTACCTGGGTCACATCATCGCTCAGGAAGGCATTTCCCCAGCATTTTCCTATGTGGACGCTATTTCCAACTTACCTCGGCCTCAGGATCTACATCAGTTGAAATCTTTTTTAGGCAAGATTTCATACTACAGAAAATTTATACCCTCAGCAGCACAAGTGGCAGCACCCCTGTACCACCTCTGTCGCAAGAATGTCCCGTTCCGTTGGACCCCAGCTTGCGAGACCGCATTCCACACCCTTAAACAGCAGCTCAAGTCCGCAGCATGCCTCATGCCATACACTCCAAACCTCCCCTTGATACTTGCCACAGATGCATCCGATTACGGTGTGGGGGCAGTTCTGTCTCATAAATTACCAGATGGCACGGAACGCCCCGTAGCTACATCTCCAAAGCCCTATCGGCTGCTCAGCTTAAATATTCTCAAATCGAGAAAGAGGCGCTAGCTATTGTTTTTGCCTGCTCCAAATTCTATTCCCTTTTATATGGGATTTCTTTTCATCTCATTACCGACCACAAGCCACTCCTATCACTATTTGATCCGTCCACACGTCTGCCTACCAAAACATCCCACCGCATCCAGCGTTGGGCACTATTCCTGTCCCAGTTCAGATATACCATGCATTTCCGTACCACCTCCAGGCATGCCAATGCAGACGCCTTATCCAGACTACCGCAGGGACCAGACCTTGCCTTCGACAAGTCGGAACTTCTGGTGTTCCAGATCGACGATGACATACAAGAAGCACTGAAGACATTTCCAGTCACGGCCTCAAAAGTCGCGGCAGCCACAGGGGAGGACCCCCTCCTCCGTGTCATCCGACACCACATCCAACACGGGTGGCAAACACGTTCCCCTCCACGCCATCATCAAGACCTCAAGTTCTACTACTCCATCCGCCACCAGCTCTCAGTAGTAGAGGGAGTGCTCCTCCGCACAGAACCAAATTCCACCCCGAGGGTCGTCGTTCCGAGATCCCTACAACCGACAATCCTCCAAACTCTCCACCAAGGACACTGGGGAATTGCCCGCACCAAATCCCTTGCCAGACGCCATGTATTCTGGATCGGCCTTACCACGGATGTCACGAAGATGGTGCGGCGCTGTACCATCTGTGCCCAACAACTGCCCCGCCCCCCTCAAAAGTTCCTTTCCTGGCCGGCACCGTCCGGACCCTGGGAACGCATTCACCTCGACTTCGCTGGCCCATTCCTAGGCCACCAGTGGCTCCTAGTGACGGATGCCTTTTCCCACTTCCCATATGTCGTCCGTTGCTCCACAATCACCACAGAGGTCACCATTTCAGCCCTCACGAAGATCTTTTCCATCGAAGGATTACCATACGCTATCGTCACAGATAACGGACCGCAATTTCGAAGTCGGGAATTCCTATCCTTCTGTACCGCCAACAATATCCAACACCTCCTCACCCCGCCCTTCCACCCCCAATCTAACGGGGAGGCGGAACGGCTAGTCAGAACATTCAAAACCCAAATGACCAAATACACCACAAGTCACAAACTCGAAGAGGCATTGACACTCTTCCTCAGTTCCTATCGAACCACTCCAGTGGGGGCCAAAAGCCCGGCGGAATTGCTGCATGGCCGCCAACCTCGCACTCTCCTCCATCTCCTCTTACCCCCGCCCAAAGTACAGGTACCTTCGGGCCCATTCCGTTTCACCCCGGGCTCCCTAGTCTGGGCCCGCGGGTTTGGCTCCCGGGCCGGTTGGCTTCCGGGGGTCATCCAGCGGCCCCGGGGCCGCCAACTGTTCGACGTCAGCCTGGATGGCCGGATAGTGCGACGCCATCGAAACCAACTACGTCCCCGCTACCCCACGGCACCGTCCTCTTCCACCACGGCACGGCCATCCACTTCTTCCTCTCCTTCCCTGCCACCTCCACCACTCCTGCCGTCTAACCGTTGCTCAGGGACAGTTACAGCGCCACCAACGACGCCACAACCTGTCGGTCGCTCCGACACCCTTCAGCCGCAGCCTCTCGACCACCTGCGGGGACCATCTTCAGCGCCCCCCGTACAGCCCCCGGCCATCGACGCCGACGAACCGATGCCGTTAGCTCCACAAGTACCTCCACCACAACCTGCACCACGACGCAGGTCGGCACGCATCGCCAGGGGAACAGCTCCGTACTCCCCTGGAGGTAGCCTTCATAGTCTGCTCCAGGGCGCCGCGGCAGACGACCTCGCAGACGTCGCAGACATCGCTTCCCCCCCCCCCCCCCGGGAGGGAGGTATGTTCAGTCTGCCAGTAAAGGCCCCTGCCAGGCAGACCTCACACACAACGCGCCTGCACGCCGGGATACATATACGACTCCAAACAGGCGCAGAGACATCAAAACAAACCAGGAAAACAAATAGAATCATCTAGAAGCTAAGTGGGACTATTTCTTACAGAGGTCGCCGTACTACCACACAACGGAATTCCTGCGCCAGGCCGCCTATATAAGCGTAGCCGGCCGCTCCACCGCCAGTTCCGGCCTGACCGCGGAACCAGCTTCAACTACAGAAGACCACCGGAAGTTCGCGAGAAGTAGAAGCCGTCTCTCTCTACCCGGATCAGGACCAGGCTAAATTTCTCGACGGTCATCCGCTAACTGTACCACATTTGTTATTGTTTACCAGTGTTTTGTGTACATAGTAATAAACCTCAAGGAACCATTAAGTGTAGTTTACTTCACAAATAGAATTACTAAAGACTGCTTACGGTTTCTGGCCCAAGAATGTTATTCTACACCAGTATAATTACAATAATTTCGTATGGCTTTATTGGCCAGGATATCCACGAGAAATTCGGCCGCCGACTGACAGAGTTTAGATTTGCCGTGCACTCTCCTCTCTCGTGGCTACTTTAACGTAACCCGGTACAGGTGACTTACTGTTTTGTGTTGAATCCAAACCGCGGAAGCGTTCTGTCGTACTTCACATTACACAACAAGCTGTGCTAGACATGATGTTCGGGCTAAGAGCCTATGAATATCCTCGAGAGAGAGGGATCCGAAGCGCGAACCTTTCTACATACAATCAGATGACGTAACAATTGAGCCACCAGACCAATCAGCATGGTAATTGCCTAGGAATATATGGAACAGTGTTATCTAACAGCACATATCGTTCGAATATGAAAACTTCCTAATGGAGGCTCAGATAGCCAAGTTACTAAACTCCAAACAGCCCTATCATTAATCTATTATTAAATCAACAAACAGTGTTGCAAAACCGAGGTTCATAAGTAATTTATAATATTTTGGTTGTTCTGGATTAAAAATAAAAAGCTTGTCTTCATCACGAAACAACAGTTTTAGGTAACTAGATGGCACATGCGGAGATTTCGCGAATAGTATGCGATGAATAGCGAGGTTGGTAGTTTGTATAAGGATAAAAGAAGAACCGGCTCACTTCCAGCAATTGTTTATTTGTCAACTCAAATAGATACGTAGAAAAACACACAACGTCTTACGAAACTATGATGAAATATTATCAGAACCGGAACAAAAATATCCGAAAAGCTATTAACTCTAGAAAACATTCACAGTTTAGTCATATCTCTATGATATGTCGTGGTATTAGCGAGCAATAATGATACCTATCCTCATCGATGTCAACAAAGCGTACGAGCTTGGCTCTAAACCATCTCAGTTTTGTAGCAACAAGTGTCTAGCGGTAACGCGATAATGATGCGTACAAATATTTTAATACGTGGTGCTGCTGTCTAGTGGTAGGGAGATCACTCCTCATCGACATTAGCGAAGCGTAGAAGCTTTACTTTCAACTGTCGCAACCTCGAGACCTTAATTTTTTTGCCATTTACAGGTTCAATTTCGAAAAATTTCTTTTCATAATTAATGATGTTACCAAATCGGAGAACTTAATCTTCAAAATGATACTTCGTTTACGGTTTTTGGTTAAGTATGAAGATAAAAACATGTCTCCTTACAAAAAGCACCTTTTAGAAGTAACATTTATGTTAGCCATGTCGATAGCTATCATTCTGAAGATGTTGAGCTAAAATTACTGTCCTGCTATAAATATATCTGTTCGTCATGCTTTACCACAATCATTTAAATTTTATGCCAGGATGGTTTCTAAAAATCCACTGTGCCCTAATTTTCTTACACAACTAGCATATAACGCTAAGCTTCATTATGATACCGTCATTAAAGAATTATGAACGTTTTATATTTTTACATCATGAGGTTCTTAGAATAAACTGAACACCAAGAAGATACATAGCTTACAAGAATTATGATGGAACTGATAAAACTGAAGATGAAGACCCAGAAAAACAGCAGAACTTAAGAATTCAAATACATTCCAATGAATATTCAGGAACACATCCCATCCATCATCTCTCTCTGAGCTTCCTTTGTATGATTCACCGCATGATAAAAGTCATCTGAGCTTGGGTATATTACCGCCAAACACGCATGGTTATTTTGCAGCACCTGATAATGGATTATTGCGGTAACTAACTTTATTACCATTAATCTGTATCTGAATACGGGCTCATCATGTTATTATCGTAATGCAGTAATAAGTGTCATCAGGTTGCCACCAGAATTTCTCAGTTAAAACTGGAAATAAACTTCATCTCGCACACAGTCTGACTCCTTAAGTTAAGATGTGTTTATAACAAAATTTTGTTAGCTTTAATATTTGTATTAGAAACATATTATTCAGTAAATTTTTTTTAGAAAAACACGAGGTTTTGATAGTAACTTAGTTTTTAGCTGTCTCCGGTATGTAACGTTTTACTGGTTTATCCAATTATATTAGAACCAGATATATCACGCAGATACACAGAAACGGAAAAAAATTTAGAGCAATATGTGTAATTAACTACCGTCAGTAATACATAACAAGTGATTTTTTCACTTAACTAATACAGCCGTATTTACTGTTTCGTAATACTAGACCACCTTAGTATAATTTTCACAAAATATTTAAGATTTACGTCTACCTGCCACACAAAGAATCTGGGAGGTACACCATGACCAGGCCACGATTCAAGCCCCCCCCCCCCCTCCTTCTGCCGTACCAGCCGACCTGACTGTGGTTTTTAGGCAGCTTTTCACGTCCAGCATAAACTACACATTTTACAAACAAAAAATACACTTTTGACTAGCTGACCATAGATTCACGTTTTACAGACCGATGGCAACATTTTACTTCCGCTATTAGTACCTAGTATGACCTGAAAATAGGTATATAATGTATAACGTCAGCAAGAGCATTCCGTAAATTTGACCATACCAACGATGAGTAGAACCAAAATGTTGGGATAAGTTGGTAAAGAAGAAGATTTAATATTCACATCTGTTCAATTTTAAACGAAATTTTTAGGTAAATCAGACAGCGTGTAAAGTAAACAAAACGTAATCAACTAGTCTATTGCTAACTGTAATACCATTTCTAGTATTACGGTGTTAACTTCAGAATAGAAGGATGATTGTTTTATGAATTCCTCGAGCTAGTGTATAGCAACACGTAGTTATGCACATATATTACGAACACTGTAGATAAGGGAATATGTAAACAACCGAAAATTTGGTGATTATAACTCCTATCAGGTAGAGTCAAGTCTTCTAATAATGCATACGTTTGAGGTCAAATAAGAATTTAATTCATTATTTCGTTCCTTGTTGCTCTTGCTGGTCTTTAAATTTTTGCCAGCTGCGAAGGAGAGACGGTGGTATACTGTCTCCAATACTCAAATTCTGTAGTAAAAGACATAATTGAACGAAGACATCCAGTTGCAACTGTATATTGCGAAAACCGCACTCATCGACATCATTAACACAGGAACTGCTTAGCATACGAAGGAGTCTCGGAAACGCTAACCTCACATCCATCACATCGCATTTATCTCACGATATTGGGCGTTTGTATAAAAGGAACACCTAACTCTAGTTCGAGGGTTTAACTAAACGGCTATTATACTTTCGATAACGTTGTTCTTTTGAATTCGCATTTATGTAATGTGTGATTCTAAAATCTAATGAAATGTTTGGCATTTTCCAACGACTGAGGAGACCACACAAAAAATGTCGCCCACAACTTTTTCTTAATTTATTCAACGCGTAATGTTAGCACGATCCTAAGTGATGGTGAAGTAGACAATTTCTAGCTGAAATAAAAATTCTGCGCGGTGTTTGTCTTTTGTTTATCTGCACTGCAATGAAAATAAAGCAAAGTTAATAAACTACGCTTACTAAAGTACGTACTTGAAAAAAATTAGCAAATCAGGTCAACTATCAATAATTACAAATGCGATGAGTTGAGGCAACGGTCAATGTCATCAAACATCGCTTAAGAAAAAATCCATCTGACATTAGCGGTTTGACCAGAACGGTCTGGTAGCCCAGTGTTTCAGACGTCTGACTGGAGATTGTAAGGTATTTGTAAATGATAAGTTTCTATCTTCTTTATCTTTAGAAAATAAACTTTTATTTAAAGCAACATTCTTCTTGATAAACAACCTTTACACATCATACAATACATACAATCACATTCCTAAACCAATAATCATCATCATTATACCAAGTGAGTTTTTTATCTTGAGACAACTAAATATCTCGAAAACTACAAATCCGATCAAAAAAAGTGGGTAATAAAATTGTTCGTCTCGACGGGGGACATCCGATGATACCAAATTTGACTCCCCACCCCCACCCCCTAGGGGTGGGGGAAGGGGGAGAAAAAAAACTTAAATAGGAACCCCCATTTTTTATTGCAGATTCTGATTCCCCGGAAAAAACTACCCCTATTTGACCCCCAATTCGAGTCATTTTGGTCGATAGATGGCGCTGCATTTCTCAGAGTTTTCTCATTACTTGATGTACTTCCATTGCGTTCACATCGTCGCTCATTTCTCAGAGTTTTCTCATTACTTGATGTACTTTCATAGCGTTCATAACATCTCTGATTTATTTACTTCGTTCTGTTGCACGTGTCAATGAGAATGCAGGCTATAACGTTGCAAGAAAAAATTGAAATGGTCTACATTTATGGAGAATGTCGCAAGAATATCGATAATGCTGTTGATCTTTATGCTCATCGTTTTCCAGACCAGCCTCGATCGCGCGCTTCTTTTTACCGTATTATCCAACAGTTCACTCAGGAGGGAAGTGTGCACACAAACAAACGAAAGCGGCGAAGGACGATAGCTGGAGAAAATAACGAAGTTGCAGTTTTAGCTGCAGTGGCTTATAACCCTCACATTAGTACTCGACAAATAAGTCGTGAATCAGGAATTTCTCAGACTACTGTTTGTCAGATTTTGCATCGTAGAAAATACCATCCGTTCCATGTTTCGTTGCATCAAGAACTTCACGGCAATGATTTCGATAATCGATTGACATTTTGCCGATGGTCGCTACAGAAAATACAAGAAGAACCCCATTTCTTTGCTCGAGTACTGTTTTCGGATGAATCCACTTTTACTAACCACGGCACCATTAATCGACACAACATGCATTATTGGAGTGTGGAAAACCCGCATTGGTTACGCCAAGTTGAACATCAGCGTCCGTGGAATGTAAATGTTTGGTGTGGGATAATTGGGGACAAACTTATTGGTCCACATTTTATCCATGGACATTTCAATGGGGAGAAATATCAACAACTCTTAGAGGACGTACTGCCAACATTGCTTGAAGACGTACCCTTAGACGTGCGACAAACAATGTGGTTTCAACATGACGGTTGTCCAGCACATTTTGCTGTAAGATCGCGGGAAGTGTTAGATCGTCTGTACAATCGTCGATGGATCGGAAGAGGAGGTCCAGTGCCGTGGCCTGCAAGATCACCAGATCTCACTTCGCCTGATTTTTTTTTATGGGGATACTTGAAGAATGAAGTTTACAGTGAAGTGCCAACAACGCCTGAAAACATGATTGAACGAATTACCAACGCTTGTCAAAAAATCACGCCGGATATGCTTCTTAGTTGCGTCGAATCATTCCAAGAGCGGGTAAATAAATGCATCGATGTCGGTGGTGATATTTTCGAGCACTTGCTTTAGAATTGTTGTTAGAAACAAACACGTGAGAGGCGAGGGGACTCACCAAAAACAAGCACCCCGATGGTGAGAGGCGAGGGGACTCACCAAAAACAAGCACCCCGATGGTGAGAGGCGAGGGGACTCACCAAAAACAAGCACCCCGATGGTGAGAGGCGAGGGGACTCACCAAAAACAAGCACCCCGATGGTGAGAGGCGAGGGGACTCACCAAAAACAAGCACCCCGATGGTGAGAGGCGAGGGGACTCACCAAAAACAAGCACCCCGATGGTGAGAGGCGAGGGGACTCACCAAAAACAAGCACCCCGATGGTGAGAGGCGAGGGGACTCACCTAAATCTAGCACCCCAAAGGGAACAGAAAATTACTACGTCCACGTCGTTGTTCCTGGGTAACGCAAAAGTAATGTTTGACTTTCGCTATCTGCTAAAGAATTTGCATCAGTGCATTTTGAAATAATGTCCATTCCCATCCCTCAAGTTTGGAGGTGGGTGGTGTTATTGAATAGTTTTTGAAAAATATCAATCACATTAACTTGTATTTTGCTGATCTGATGTGTATTTCACGAGATATCCTCATTTTTAAATGAATTTTTGCTTATTTTGATTTTTGTCGATTGCAGCGCCATCTATCGACCAAAATGACTCGAATTGGGGGTGAAATAGGGGTAGTTTTTTCCGGGGAATCAGAATCTGCAATAAAAAATGGGGGTTCCTATTTAAGTTTTTTTTCTCCCCCTTCCCCCACCCCTAGGGGGTGGGGGTGGGGAGTCAAATTTGGTATCATCGGATGTCCCCCGTCGAGACGAACAATTTTTATTACCCACTTTTTTTGATCGGATTTGTAGTTTTCGAGATATTTAGTTGTCTCAAGATAAAAAACTCACTTGGTATATATTATTACTATAAGGTATTTTTTTGTCACAAGCCTGTATCTTCCTTCATACTTAACCGAAATCAATGAATGAGGTTTCATTCTACAGCTTATGCTCTCCTCTTTGGTCACATCAAGTTTTAAGAAAGAAAGATTTCGGAATTCGACCCTTAAAGTGCAAAAATGTCAATACGTCAAAAATGCTGTTTTCTGTGTTACAAGACATTTATCTTCCTGGATACCTATCTGAAATCGTTTAATGAAGTATCATTTTAAAGATTAAGATCTTCCCTTTAGTGGCGTCATATACTGAGACAAAATTTTTTCGGAATTCGACCCTTACAATATTTTTGCAATGCGATTTGTGTCACGAGCCATATATCTCACTTCATATCTAACCGAAATCAATGAATGAGGTATCATATTAAAGACTACTGTCTCCGCCGTGGTAACATTATAATTTAAGACAGGAATTTTTCATAATTCGACCCTTAAAGTACAAAAAAGGCCAATTTTTCTAAAATGTGTTTTTTGTGTCTCGATCCATTTATCTCCATGGATATCTAACCAAAATCGATAAATGAAGTAGGATTATGTCTCAGCTTTGTGACAGAAAGAATGTTTTTGAAATTCAACCTTTAAAGGGAAAAAGTATAAATTTTTCTACAACGCATTTTTGTGCCACGAGCTATTTATCTCCCTTGATATCAAATCGATATAGATAAATGAAATATCATATTGCAGACTATGGTCTCCGCCGTGGTAACATTCTATTTTAAGAATGGAATTTTTCGTAATTCGACCATTAAAGGGCAAAAATGTCAATACTTCTAAAATGCGTTTTTTGGGTTTTGAGCCATTTATCTCCCTCGATATGTAACCAAAATCGATAAATGAAGTAGGATTATGAGGAGTAATGTCTCAGCTTTGTAACACCATATTTTAAGAAAGAATGTTTTTGGAATTCAACCCTTGAAGGGAAAAAGTATAAATTTTTCTACAACGCATTTTTGTGTCACGAGCCATTTATCTCCCTTGATATTTAACCGATATGGATAAATGAGGTATCATATTAAAGAATAAGGTCTCCGTCGTGGTAACATTATATTTTAAGCAAGGAATCTTTCGTAATTCGACCCTTAAAAGGCAAAAATGTCAATTTTTTTTTAAATGCGTTTTTTGTGCCTTTGCCATTTATCTCCATGGATATCTAACCAAAATCAATAAATGAAGTAGGATTATAAGGAGTAATGTCTCAGCTTTGTGAACCCATATTTTAAGAATCAATGTTTTTGGAATTCAACCCTTAAAGGGTAAAAGTATAAATGGTTCTACAACGCATTTTTGTGTCAGGAGCTATTTATCTCCCTTGATATCTAACCGATATAGATAAATGAAATATCATATTAAAGACTACGGTCTCGTCCGTGGTAAAATTATATTTTAAGAAAGGAATTTTTCGTAATTCGACACTTAAAAGGCAAAAATGTCAATACTTCTAAAATGGGTTTTTTGAGTTTAGAACCATTTATCTCCCTGGATATCTAACCAAAATCGATAAATGAAGTAGGAGTAATAACAGTAATGACTCAGCTTTGGTGTCCTCATATAATAAGAGAGATTTAAAAAATATATATATATAACCCTTAATGGGAAAAAGTATAAATGGTTCTACAAGCATTTTTGTGTCACGAGACATTTATCTCCATTAATATCCAACCGAAATAGATAAATGTGGTATCATTCTAAAAATTAAGGTTTCCACTGTGGTAACATCTCATTTTAAGAAATAAATTTTTCTGAATTGAACTCTTAAAGGGCATAAATATCAGTATTTGCGTTTTTTGTGTCTCGATTCATTTATCTCCCTTGATAGTTAAACAAAATTGATAAATGAGGTATCATTTTAAAGAATGAGGTCTTCGTAAGGTTCCGTCATACCACATTTTAAGTAGGAAATTTATAAAAATTCTAACGTTAGAGGGCAAAAGTATTAATATTTATATTGTTCTGTCACTAGCTATTTATTTCCCTTGATGCCTAACCGAAATTAAAAAATGTGGTATCGTTTTAAATATTGAATTATCCGCTCTGGCCACATCATATTTTAAGAATAAATTTTCTCCAAATTCAATCCTTAAGGGGCAAAAATAACATAATTTCTAGAACTTTTTGTTTTTTACCTCGCTTGATAATTAACCGAAATCGATAAATGAGGTATCATTTTAAAGACCAAGGTAGCTGCTTTGGTCACACCATATATTTTATAAAAAATTGTAATTCGACCGTTAAAGGGCAAAAGTATCAATATTATTTCTACAACATTTTTTAAAAATTACAAGCCATTTATCTTCTTCGATACGTAGCCGACATCGATAAATATCATATCGTTTTAAAGATTAAGGTCTCCAGTTAGCTAAAATCATAAATAAAGAAAGATTTTTTCGGAATATGGTACTTAAAGTGGTAGCGCGTATGAGAAAGTTCAGAGCCAAGTCCCTAGATTACAGCAGCAGATATCACAAAGATGTCAACAAACTTTTTTTTATTCAATAAGTAGCTATGGAATATTTTTTTCTGTTATGGCAACACTTTCGTTATGCTATACAATTCCAATGTAAACATTTTATTCGCACAGCAAAAAAATATCACAGATGTTCATATATTGTATGCATTTGTTCAGGTTGGTTGTATTCTGTTAAGGTCAGTGACAGTTTGTCGTAATTACGGAGTGTTTCAAATTTTCCTAATTGTTTCGTAATATGTCGTAAGTATTTTGATGCGTACCTATTTCACTAAAAAAAAATATTTGCTACTAAGGTACGGTTCTACTTTTCATTATATTACAAGCATTCAACCTCAGTATTCTTCGCATTTTATTCGCGAAATTATCGCACGGGTCGTCTAGTTACTTCAGTTTTCTCTTGACTTTCTCGTCTCTTCTCCTTTTTAACCCAACCTCCATAGTAATAATCTCTGGCCCATTCCACAGATAATTGCGTCTCATTCTTATTTGTTATCCATTGATTTAACTTCATAACATTTTTCGTAACAACGAACAAAAGAATTAACTGGGTAATGTTTTCTATTTTAAATAATATTAAGTTAAATAAAAAATATACTCATATATTTTCCCATACAAGATCGAAAGGTGTTCGGTTCGAATCTCTGTCTCAGCGGGGATTTTCAAAAGCCCCTAACTCTACTTTCACCTCTGGCACAGCTAGCTGTGTAATATGAAGTACGTCAGAACACCTCCGTAGTTCGGATTCCCTCTATCCGATAAGAAAATCGAGTCATGTTGAGGCAGGCTACGATAGAGGCGAAATGCGCTGCCAATAAAAATCCTGTCACCAGATAATTACGACAACACGGGCCTTTACGTTTAGTGGCCTAACCTACGAAAACAAGAAATAATCCATGCATTGTTTTCGTGACGTCAACCTCATTGCTTTATAAGCAAGCCAGTTGTATAGCGTGACAGGACCACTGTTATGTCATGTCATAAATGCCGGAGTATGAGTCTAGTGACACCAAATCTACCCTGCATCGTCTTCTTAATTTTTGCCAGTGCCATAAAAATCCTAACGATTAAACAGAACATTCGTTCCTAGACGTCTCTGGGCCCGTACTTTTAGGAAATTAGCTTTGTCCTCTCATCATATTCTTATCACAGCCAGTACATTCTCAGCACTACCCCGAAGTGGCTAGAATAAAACAGTGTTGGTTCCTTTGTTCTGTGTTCTTTTCTTGATTCGTGTGGAGGCACCGCATTTTAATAAGTACCAACTTGAATCACTTGAAAGTGGAATACAAAACACGGCTAAAGTCACGTCGCCCTGCCTGGAAGACTGCTGTTAGTCTAACATCTAACTCCTTCAGCCCTACAAATAGCTGGATAGCGGAATGGGCATCGTAAACACCACAGGGCATATAGCAAATTACCAATCCCTGCTCAAAACTACCACGATTCAACTTACCGCGGTCAATTTGGTGTAAACTAAACCGGATTAGATGTAGTACGGGAAGAACTGCTTCAACTCTCCACACCTGGGCCTGTGCAGATTCTCCGTCCTGTGACTGCGGTGAGGTTTCACATCGTGCAGGACTGACCACTGCGTGCCTTTCCTGGTAGTCTGGAAGACTTAAATTTGGCTACGCTGGAGGCGGTGGCCTGGTTGGAGCGCCTCGAAGCCACGTTGTAGTGGTTGTGACTGGAGATCCTGTCTCAGTGGCCGGCTATGAGCATTGTCCGCTGAATTATGTGTATTTATGTTTGTTAGATTGTTCATTTAATACAGTATACTTGTTGTTGAATGTTGTAAATGTCATACAACATTATACGCAAAAAAAAAAAAAAAATAAAAATACCAAAAAAAATGAAAATTTGAAAGTAGTTATTAATAGATTTTTTGAATCAAACATTTGGAATAATTTTTTTTTTTTTACATACATTTTTATTCAACTACGAACAAAATGAAAATTCTATTTAAATAAATATTGGTGCTATTCACTTTCAAAAACGCAAACCATTAAACACGTTAGTTTTCGCTGATGACCAAAAAACGATCGACAGAAAGTTAAATATGTTCTAAAATCCATAGCCAAAACGGCTAACTATAAAATCTTTATAACCTTACTTATAACATTTCAAGAGAAACATAATTGTATCAAACGTATATTGTGAAGGTTTCTGCCTGTAATAGACATCAAAATTTAAATATCTGTTATGTAACTTCACGCATAAACACAATAGGCATATTGAATACAAGTTAAACAGATTTTTAAAACGAATGCGGAACCATAGAATGGGCACTGGGTAAAATACGGCAAAAATAAACTCAAAAGAAGTTACAAAAAAAATTGTGATTTTAAATATGTAAAATGCAATGGAAGATGGGCCCTTACGAAAAAAGACAGAATACAAGCCACTGAAATAATTAAAATTTTCAATGCACAATACTAGAATACAAAATTGAATGCCACAAACAATGTACTGCAATAGTAATTATTGGCAAACGCTTTTCGAAGCTTATTATAAAGAATAAACCTACACTTGGAAGAGACATTGAAAGACCAGGTTTTCTAAGGAGCCGGAAAAGGCAGATGGCTTAAACCATGAAGAAGACTCTTAACGTTATCACAGACGCGACGACGTATTACGATAACGACGTGTGTCTGATACGTCGAGCATCAGTGGCCGAAATCTGTGAAGAGTAGGAGAAAGAGTGACTGTAGCTTGCAGGAGGCCGTAGGTTTCTTGTGCGGTTGTGTTAACAAACACACGGTGACAGCAGTGTTGACACAGCGGACAAGCTAAATATACGACCAGCCTGGGAGGGCTGTAGGTACTGCACAATGTTCCGGTACAAAACGCACACGCACCTTTGGATGTAAACACACACGGTACACAAGTACAGGGGAGCAATATCAGATTTTGTAGTCCGTAACTATCAACAGCTCACAGTATCCATTTTTTTTTCTTTGCTGTCATTAAGTCTTAACTGGCTTGATGCAATCCTCAAGCTATTCCTCATCTAGTCTCTCCGACCCTACTTTTCACATTAGAACATTTGTCCTGTCAGCTGCTTTATATGTTCCAATCAGCGAGTCTTCTTTATTTCTTAGCTTCGATTAATTGCTGCATTTACAAATTAACCTCTCCCAAAGGTATTTTATTTCTGTGAAACTTTTATTGAACCTCTTTCCTCAATCAACATGTAAAAAAAAAAAATGTTCATCCGTTTCCGGAAAATAAACAAATCTCTTCTTGTAAAACGATCTTTTCGTTGGTGATATTTTGCTTTTGAGGTCGCTCTTATTCCGGCCATAATTTGCAATTTTACTTTCTAAATAGAAGAATTCCCTTACCTCTTTTTCTACAGTTCACCCTATGTATATACTTAATGCATCTATAATAAACAAACGATCTCAACTTTGATGAAATTACATTAATAACAATAAATTACCGTTCAAATATTAAATGTGTACTTTTCGTTAGCCACTATATTATTCTATTTCTTACAGGCTTCTATCTACGACTTTGTTGTCATGGATCAGAGAAGCATTCAATCTTTTTTTCTTTAAAATGTAATGAATTTTCATATTAATTTATTAAAATTTGGTACGAAAAAATATACTAAACCAACATCTGCTAATTACTATTTTTATTATTACTATTAGCCTCAAGGCCCGTCAAAAATGACAAGTTTAACGGAGTGTTCTGGCTATTTATTTATTTGCAGTTAGGTAAATAGAATTGTTATAAAATAAAGCTCAATGTAATTTCTCGTTTCTTGTGCTGTAGCAAAAAGTTTAAGTTGTCAACTTGCTACATTTCAGCCTAACCACAATCTCCGCTAATCACAGCTTCACTCCCATGCGAATTAATACATTCTCTGCATTGCATGTCATCGTCAGACATTCATCGCGATATAAATTTGACCCAAAATCTTCACGGGTTCTTACATTTTTCTTTTATTGTATCTGTGATGCAGATCAATGCTCAGACAAAAAAAAAAAAAAAAAAAAAAAAAAAAAAAAAAAAAAAAAAAAAACATAATTTTGCGATTTAGCCTCTATATCATCATCAACAACGTGCATTACAATTACAGTTTTTAAAATTAATTTCGTGAGCTGAAACACCTTCACTACAATTTTATTTATATTGTTGATATTTCCACATCTGGATCTCATTTCTAGCATTCTACACATAGCAAAAAAAAAATCTGTTCACGGACTAGACTCGAATTCGCGAAGGGTCGAGTAGCGATGAACAAAAAATTGAATTAACGGTCACCCTGCCAACAGCGATGTCACAGTGGTACAAAGAAAGATAACCTGCAGGCGAAAGTACCTTATTTAAATAACACATTTCTAAACTAAAATCTCGAACAGCGTAGAATCGGTCGTCCGAGAATAAGGCTTATATTCTGCCGCGCGTCTTGTAAAACTTCTTCTGCCGGCAGACATTCTTTGCGTCGGGGACTGTGAGATATCTTTGGATTCGAAACAGGCTTCTCTACCCAAAGATGCTAGATGAATATATTTTTATTTTATTTTTTGGCCATATGATAGGACACTCCGAAACTGAAAGAATTTTTTTCAAAGAAAAGTAAAAAATTTAAATAACGTACAATGTTCAGTTTGCCACTTGATGTAATATTGGTATTAGATAATTTAGAATATCGATTGAAACTTTTATCGCGAGACTCAGATAATACATCTGTTCACAGTGCGGTGAAGAGTTTCAGAGAACAGAATCTGGGTTTCAATACAAGCTGGATATTTGTTCATGTTTATCAGCGTATCTCAACCTTTCTCAAACCGAGGCCAGGGCCGGTAAAATCAAAAATAATTTTATGTGGAACTGACTTAAATGGACCCAATTTTTAACCTGTGCAAATTGCTAACCAACTCTGCTAAATGTTATCCGGCACGAACAGTGGTCTCTTAAGACCTACATCTACAACAAGGTCCTCATAAGGAAAGTCCTTCTCCCTAATGCCAACTGTAAACGTACTACTGAGGAGACTCTTAACGTAACAACGCAGTCAAAGACTTATATCCTCGAAATACAAAATGTTCGTGGTCGTTGAAATATTCATCGCTTTTAGAAAGTTTTGCTTATTAATTATATTCGCTTATAACCTGTGTGAGTATGATATCCGTTCAATGTGAACAATCTTTTATAATTTATTTTTTGTTCTGATAGCAATAATTTAGTTAGAATTAAATTTTAAATATTATGAAAGCGGACCAGCTGTCCTATCTTCGTGGATCTCGGGTTGAGAATACCTGATGTAGGCTACGCAATATTATCTTTAAGTTCGGATTATCGTCAGTACTTTAAAATTCTTACCATGCTTACAAAATGGTTTTCGTGACATGACCCCGGAGCTGAAATCATAGATGTAATGTCAAAAGTTCTTTTTTTTTGTTGCTAAAACCATAGACATTGAACTGAATTAAAGAACTCAGAATTCTTTAATCGGATAATCTAATATTCTTCCTGATACTGACACACAAACCGGCAATACTTTTTGGAGCCCCGATTATAACATCAAATCTAATGAGTAAACATCAGTTAACTTAATCAAAGATAGCGTAGAACAAAGTATTGATTTTTTAGATTTTAGTTAAAAGTCTGTAGTGGAGACCACTAGATGTAATACAAACTTCTCCATCAAAATTAGTGGTAAGCAATTACGTCCTAAAATGAATAACATCTTGTTAGATGAAGTTTTAATACATTTAATTAGAGAGTAATATACAGATTTTCTGAGTCCATAAGTATCACACCTAGCATTATACCGTGAATATACTGATATTACGAGTAATAGCAACAACCAACATCGCACATCGTTAAAACAATGTGAGAATCAAGTAGCTACTGATTCGGTGCTCAGAGAAAGCAGATCTGTGTCTACGGAACACTGGAGGTGCGGCTATCGTAGTTGACCGTACCAAGCAGGCTAATGGAATTTATCCCTAGGTAACGAGAGTGGGGTCACTGTCAGGAAATCTTATTATCTCTGGACGAAAATGTACGTGACGGCAGCTCGCCCCTTCCTCATTGGGATAACCGATCACCAAACATTACTGTAGGGCCAAATACCGGTCAACTTACGCTTGAAAGCATTCCTTTCTATTACTATTATACCGCGATTTACTAAAAGTGGTTGTTGAAGTGTGCGTTGCACATATCTTAATGTGTAATCGTTTGTGCATGGAAAGGGATATACGGGATATGGCAAGAGGCACCCATGGGCTATTTTGAGGAACCATCGCAGCATTCACCTGGAGTGATCTGGGAAAACCATGGAAAACCCAGATCAGGGAACTATTTCTCGAGACGCATTCCTGTCGGGTTCTAAGTTTTCTCACATGACAAAATCTTCCTACTCCCTTCCCTAACCACTCGTGGAGAGAATGAATATATAAAAGAATCGGTTCTGTCCCTGATTTCTCGTATCTTATTTTCTCCTTCATTTCTAGATATGAATATTGCTGTTAGTAAATGTGTTTTTGTCATCCTGAAATAGGTCTGTCATAAGATTTCCAATTAGCTTTACACGAGAGCAAACGCCTATGGTGTTCCAGATCTGCACAACTTAATTCCTTCAGTATCGCATTTACGCTTTCTCTCCTACTATACATACCTACCACGAATAGGGAGGCTCTTCTTTGGACCTTCTAAAATACATGTATAGACCCCTTATGATGGGGAACCACACAGAAGAACAACATTCTTAGTGAGGCCACTCAAGTGTTTTGTATGCAATCGATTTAACTTTAGTGTGCACTTATGATCTAGGAAACGGAACATATGGTGACCATTTCCAATAACCTTTTCTATATGCTCATCCCACAACAAATTATTACTTTTTTAGCTGAATCAACCGTACTAAGAACTGTGTCATTAATTGCATATTCAGAGCTAAATAGTTTCACCTTTTTAACCGACTTCAAAAAAGGAAGACGTTCTCAGTTCGATTGAATTCTTAAAAAAAAATGGCTTGGCATTTTTTTTCGTTTAGCTCCAACTGCTAGTCCTTCCACAAGAATATTATTTTCACAACAACTGCTTGTATAAAAGCGCTTTCTCCGTGGGTTTCTATTTAATGATAAATAATAAGTTCATTCTCAAACAGTTTCAATATCTCCTTAATTATGTCACAAAAATCATTGATGTATATGAGAAACAACAGGGGCCCTGACACTCTACCCTGGGGAACCCCATACCTCACTTGGGTCAATGATCAACATTCGCCGACGAGAACTACAAACTATGTTCCACCTAACGAACTGAACGAACCAAAGAAGATCAATAATGATGTAAAGAATCTTCAGCTGCCAGCTGTATCTTGAGTTCTGACCCACCAACACAACTATAGATACCGAGTCATGAATATTAGCAAGCAGTTTACCTTGTCATGCGCGTTTTTTATTTTTTATAGAATATGTCTGGAGTTTCTTAATAGAACTTCTATTTTTTAGCAATTTATTGTCAGTACATAAAAAACGCTGATATTGATAATAATGAATGGCTCTCCAAACAATAAAGTCCAATCATAATTTAATGTTTATCAACAGAGAGAGAAAATTTAATCCCTAGGATAAAACAACGTCAGTTCTGATGGACGGAAGAGGGTATAAGGATTTATCATCCACTTAAAACATAAGTTTGTTACAAAGATCCTTTGTTGCAGCTATTGGCAGGCGGTAAATTATGAACCAACTCAATAAATGCTGTGGCACAAGATTGAACAGGACTGTGATTAGCGTACCAGTTTTCTACAGGGGATATTTAGTTATAACAAACCAGCAAACCATAGTTCCTTTGATAATACAAGAAACTGCTGTCTGGCACTCATTCACGAAGGATATGTAATATCACGAACCCACAAACATCTGAGTTAAAGATTTGTATAAGGTAACGCTTCTACAGAAACAGACATTTGAGGCCGATCACTTAAGATTACACGCATTTTCATGAAGCCTCTATTGCATCGTTTCATAAAGCACCATAGTATTCAGATGAACAATACAATTGCTCTCATAAGTATTAAAGAAAAGAAATAAGGTTCAAAATTTCGCATAATGATTTCATGGGTCAGTGTTGAAGAAATGGCTTCCAAGTGGAAGCTGCGGATTCAGATTCCGTAGTCGCGATTAATCTTGTAGAAGTTCTAACATTCGGAGTAATTCTATTTTCTTTTCTCTCTCCCATTCAGTATTCTGATAACAAGTACATGCTGGAGAATGGTAATGGCCACACCACCAATGCCATCTGTAACGTCAGGGCCGGCGTTAGGGGGGGGGGGGGGGGGTAAGCGGGTCAAAAGTACCCTGGCCCGCCGGCTGATAGGGGCCCCGATCACTGACTGTAGGGGCCCTCAAGTCATGAAGACAAGAATCTGCCCATTGTCGCCGGCCAGTTTGTAGAGGCCCGGTCCCGAAAATCCTAGCGCCGGCCCTGTGTAACGTCATAGCCTCTGTGTATTAACTTTATTCCTATTGATGTTAACTGTGTAATGTTTATACATACAGTGTAGATAGTTAAGATAAAATTGTTTACGTCTATTTGTAAGAGAACTGTGCATCGACTTTTCTTGTTTCTTTAATTCCGATCCATCTCTCTGGTACGGTTTCTAGGAAAGATCTTTACACTTCATTAGAAATGTCTCCAGGGTTTCGTTGTGTTGTTTTCTACGAACAACTGCCTTTTTGTTTCTTTAACCGCTTTTTTAGCTCAGAAAATGTTCGACACTCCTCCAACAATCGGAAATCCGGAAATAATCTACTTCTTCGTGGCTGTACCCTACTTTAGCTTAGCATGCATAACTAGAAACGCAACATTAATCATCGAAATGTATCTCAAGTTAGACTACATGCAAACAATCTATCAAATTTGTCGACACAGAGAGTAGGTACTAAGGAGAGATGGGTGGGTGGGGAGGAGGAATAAAAGGTATATGAGGAGATGTTGGGGAGGAGCGGTTGGGGAGAAGGGATGTCGGAGAGGTATGTGTCACTCCAATGCTGGGAAGGGTTCCAAATGTTTGACAGTCTGTTAATACTTTTTTAACTGAAAGCACAGGAGTTCATCTTATTCTCCTGGTTATTTAGTAACAGAAATTTATGACATCTTGTTCTAACCCAAGTCTACACTCTACAGTGTGTATTCTCATCATTTTCTAATACAGAATGGTATCTCCCCGTGTAATGGATCGTAAATTTATACTAATATTATAAATGCGAAAGTAGCTCTCTCTGTCTGTCTGTTTGTAACGTTTCTTTGACTAAACGACTAATCTGATCGTGATGAAATTTGACAAAGATATGCGATTTGGCATTAGGATGGACATCGGATACTTTTTCTGTATAAATAGTAGATATTGTCATGTAATTTCTAAAAATTAGCGAAATGAACATAGACCGACAGCTAAGGATGTGTAAAACTTTGTAGTACTGTACACTATTGCTGCCTGGTAGTTCAGTGGTTAACGCGCTGGCTTGCCAATGCTTGGACCGTAGTTCCCGGTTCAAATCCCGATAGAGGCAAATCTTTTTAAGAATTGTTTTTTATTGCATGAGCCATGCCTGACCGGTCAGTTTTTCAGATTCCATATTAAACTGTAGATATCACAAATTTAGGGGTCAAATGCTTGGCAAATCGTACGCGGTCTAACAATGCTGTAGGTGTACACCTTTTTACGCTGTGTTGATCACTCAGCCATTGTTTCTCTTCCAGTCAGTGTGTGTGTGATCTGCACTAATAATATTATATGTGCGAAAGTAAGTCTTTGTCTTTTTGTAAGGTTTGTCGTCTAAATGGCTATACCGATATTGATGGAATTTGACAAGGAAATACTTCATATGTGTAAGAAGGATACACCACATGAATAACAGTTTTAGTCACGATGTTTTGCAAACTTATAGAATGGTGACAGACGGACGGATGCGTGTGTAATCTGTAATGATAAGTTGGTTGCTCAAGTTGTGCTTCTCGCGCAGCCTGTTAGTGTATGATTTGTTAGTAAATTTCGTTTTGAGACAAAACGTATTTTAGTATAGATGTCGATTTGTTCTGCAGTATACCATTACATTGTGTCTGCCTAAATGTTTCTGGCACCAGTTTATTTTGCCTTCTTTTTTGACTTGCCTTTCGGGTGTAAACTCATCCTAAGTGGTTGCTCTAGCAGAGCACGAGCAGCTAAAGTTATTAGAAAATCCAAGAATCAGATGTTCATGTTGAAGATGAAAAGACCAATCTGAAATAAAGCTGTTCTTAGTTAATCCCCCCCCCTTTTTTTCCACATCCCGGCACCTTCGTTTGTTTTTCTGTTTGTAAATATGTTGGAAACTGGTTCTCTTTATGAGACGGATTCGACGATAGAATGCTATAGTGATGGTTTTCGTCTCATATTATGCCGACTTGGTGTTGTTTGGGACTAATCATAAGTTATTTACAGCTTTCTATATTGAAGCGGGTACGGTATACCGCTGTACTGAATGGTAGTTAATATTAATTTTACCAAAAGCATATGAGTATTTATATTGTGGATTGAAAAGGGTTCTCAAAATGATTTTTAATCACTAATAAGGATGAAAAAGTCATAACCTGACCATATATTCTCTGAACGAAGGCCAACAGACATAAGGTGAATTTCTATTTAATAATTATACGCAATCAAAATTATTTACAAACAATACCTTTGACCTAGATTAATGGCCACTAAATTAAGCAATACAAAACGATAAAATATCCGTTCAGATTTCCATATATAAAATAACAGTTTACAGTCTTCGGCAAGACACGTAATGAGACTATTTGATAAAAGCTAATGTCCGTTTCAATCACAGAAACTACTGAATCAGGTTAAAAACCAAATAATGCCACGGCTAATATCTCAGTTTATCTATCGGAGAGTGAGAATTCTTATCGTGCGGACTTCTCCGCTCAGAGCGTTATGTTGGGTAGAGTGCAAACACAATATTACTAACTGCTGCAATGTTTGTCTTTTACCGTCTGTCCGGCATTGGCGAAGTCAGCAAACTCCGAACCCACACTGAATTTATTTGTCACCTTGTGACTCAAAATGCAGACACAACCGATCGCATTATATGCTGTCGGCTTTCTGGGTCGTTCTTGTGCGCCAGCACAAGTGAACAGGAACCAGTCAGACCCAAAAGACCTCGAAGATCATCTCGCAGCACCTTTTAAAACTTCGGGATGCACTTCTCCTACTCCAGCCGATTTTCTCTGGTCCTATCGGCGATGTAGACGTTCCTGTCTCTCTCCTCATTGGCGGACATGAAACAAGATTATACAAAAAAATAAGAACTATTCTATAAACTAAATGCTATTGGCAAAACATTCGCCCCTCCAAGCACACTCTGGTTCAAAACATCATTCCTTCGACGGGGTTGGAGAATTTCTTCGGAAACTGTCGTTTTCTTTCGTGTCCACTCGGTTTTACTATTTTCACGCAGTGAGCACTCACAGAATCTCTAATTTGGCGTGTCTTGACGTTATCACGTTTCTGCATTCGTCACGCGATATGTATCTCACCCGTCAACGCTGTCCGTCCACCGAACTGCGGCCGACCCCATACTGAGCAGTGAAAGGTCGTAAATCTGCCTTTACAAACTGGCAAGTCCCCTTGTGTTTCGTCTTTCTTCCAGATTCAATGCAGAATTCGCCGTAATGCACTTGAATTCGCTGACCCCTGTCCTGCAGAGTGTCCTAAGCCAGCGTAATGCGTGCCTTGTTGTGTTGGCCAGAAACCGCACGTGAATGTGGCTCTATGTCATACCACAATATTTAATTCTGGCAATGAAATTTTAAGTCCGCGCGTACGAAGATAAAACAAAGTCTGGTGTCTAGGCCATTATGCATGTGAAAACTTCTATTGAACTAAACGGTATAATACAGCTGATTTATTGCAAGACCTTTTTAACCTGAAAGGGTGGCTACGGAATTTTTTGCTTTTATATATTTGTGAGATTGATAAAGCAATATAAATATGATATTTATATAGGCAGATGTATTACTCCAGTTTCTTAAAACATGGCATAAATAGGTGCCAAGACACCAAATTTTTCTTTTATTTTCAGCTAAAAGTCCATAACACAGAAATAAACCATTCTGTTTCACAAACATTTAATAACTATTTGTCACTAAACAACCACGATACGTGGCCCATTTTTATAAGAATTGTTTTGTGTGGGATTTCTTTTCTTTTTTAAATTTGATGGCCGTTGAAATGTATCAGTTCCATCTGAAATACAGTGGATAAAAATATTTCAGGATTCAAGTCTCATCAGTGTATGTGAGTCAGATACCAATAATGCTCACGCTCATCACAAACAATGGGTGTGCATTCGGGGCGATCGTTGCCAGTTGCCATAGATTTAACTGCCACGATAAGTAAACTTGAACCTCCCAATGTGGCTCGGTGGTGCAGATTAAGGACAGAGCATGAGCCCAGGCACCCGCATACCTGTCGTCCTGACTGCCGGTTTTACGAGCTTTCCGCGGCCATCAAGGCGAATGCTGGTACAATTCCCAATATCCGCCTCAAAAAACTACACATTTCACATACAAAAATACGCTTATCATACGCTGAACATAGTTCATAGATTGATGAAAACACTTCACTTCCTTCATTCATTCATAGTGCGAGTTGACAGTAGGTATAAAATGCTTGGCGTCAGCAAGGGCATGCGGTCGTAAAACCTTAGCTCCGAATTTGACCATGGTAAAGATGACTAAAACTCATCGAAGGTAGCCAACCCCAAAAGTTTGGAAAATGTGGTGAAGAAGAAGAAATTAGAGGTAAACTTCAAATACCTCCAAATAGCGCAGGACTCACTTATTACTGCCCGGCCAACAACCACGGAGCATTCTTCTCACTACCACTCGAAGCTTCAAACTACACGGTAGAAATTCTACCCATCATGGAAACCATCCAGAACGGATTAGGACAAAACTTCAAGAAAATACTTATCCTAAGGACTCCAAAAGTACTCTTCAGTGACTCCAGAACCCTCAGTGGAACCTCAGCAGTAACAGATATATCATGGACATTATAGAAATGATAGTTTCAACTCAAGAACAAGATATAAAATTTAGGTGGGTAAAAGGATATTCTGGCATTACTGATAACGAATTAGTAGACTCCCTCGCCAAACGTGGATCCGTGGAAGGCACACTCCTAGCTCTGCCGTTACCCTGTACAGACTTCCTTCCCAGGTAAAAAAAAAAAAAATGAAACAAGCTTTTCAAGAATTTTGGACAAATACAGCACAACACCAAAGGAAAACACTACGCGGTAATTCCCAAAACAAGTTTGGTACAAAGAATTCCACACGAGAAGACAAGTCCTAACATAAATAATTCGGATGATATTAGGACATTGCGCTCTCCCCAGCCATCTCTATAGAGTGGGAGTCATGGAATCACCACTGTGCGACGTAGATAAGAAAGACGAGGCAGATTTAAACCATGTATTCTTTGAATGCAGTAAATACTCGACCCATAACAAAAATCTGCTAACTAAACTACTAGCACTACAGGTACCTCCCCCGACAACGATCCCTACCCTCCTAGCGACGGGCCACCCGAGGATATATAGAGCTCTGATAAACTTCTGACGCGACGCACAAATTAACATCTAGAGGAAACTAATAGAAGAAACGGACATTATATACAAAACCTTATAGTTAAAATGTCATATGTAAAAATATATAAATAGTTAATGTATAAAATATGTAATATGTTAAATACGAAAACCATGTTAAATTATGTAACATCTTAATGAAAGATACTTAACAAACAAAATGTTCCCGGCAACTGTAATATGAATTTTTTTTTATAAGGGCTGGTGTAATGGTCTTGCGACCAAAAACCAATAAAAAAAATGTACCTCGATACTAAATATAGAAACAAAATAAAATTTAATGTTAATTTAAGTTTTCTGGTTACTATGAATGACAGAAACTAGAGCCTAGCGATTAGAGCAAAGCAATTAACGAACTCTTGGGATTGCCACTGGATAAATACAGGAAAAATCACCAACATTGGACTTTTCTTACAATTTGGTGGTGGAAATATATACGTGTACGTGTACTAAGTTACATGTTTCAAGGTTCACGGGAATTTACACTGGAATTTTGATGACGGAGTGTCGTAGACGATACTTCTCGCATAGGACTTGGGAACGCCATGAAGGGCTCTGCTGCACGAAGAGGAAGAGACGCAACCGAAGGGATGTCAGCCTGTGGCTTCATTGTCCGTACCCGCCTGACGCTGCTCTACGCCGTCATTAACACCCACAACAATACGGTAACATTAATCACCCCGACGGGATGACCTGCGTGTAGTGACATTAATGAACATTCTGCATTATGGTCAAGTGGAACTTTGAGATACATAATTATGCAACTCATCAGTGATTGTTTGGTGAGCCTGAGTATGAACGCATTCTTTAGTTTTTTCAGTAATTATTCCTTTTTTGCAGTTTGAGTTAATAAAGTTACAGGCTCTTAAAACTCTTTATAAACCAATGGAGTATTCAAACGAGTCCACAATTTTTTTATTATTATTTATAGTACCATCTTTGTGTCTAAAGATAATGTCGGACGGTAATTATTAATTGGGACAGATAACATAGATACTAGAACCGAGGTTATCAATGGAAATACGTTGCTCAGTCTTCATCTTCCTGAACAACACAATCTGAGTCACTCCTATTGGTAAGCACAAGCTTTGCGGAAATATCAGAATCCTACTCTTATATTCACAACCTGCTCAAAATAAATAATAATTTTAAACTTGACGTCCCCTTATCACTTTAATGAAGTCGCATGGACTACTCGTGCATGGGAAACATTATTTCTATTACATGCCAAAGGTTATACATTGGTGATAGAGCTGTTTATGTTGTGGAGCTCGGTTCAAATAAGACTAAATGCCTTAAAAAGATAAACATCGTCTTTTTTACATGCTTCGTCGTATAATCTCACAGAAAGTCCATCCTTTATTCTGTCCTCGTTTTTCCGTAAATTATATTGTGCACATTACCTTAGAGGGGCGCCATCGAATAATTGTTTCAAACTGTGGGTTACGAGCCAAAAAAGTTGAGGTGTTATTGGTTGCATTAAAATTTATTACAGGAAGGGAAGTATGTATGTTATTTTTTGCTAATTTAATTACTTGTATTTCGACACTGCACTTAATAGCATGTGTAGAGGGAATTTGATACTATCTTACCATATTGTTCTATGAACTCAGTTCTGATGATACAGGACATCTTTAAATGAGAAATGCACATAGCTAGATCATATAGCGATGAGATTATTTCGTGATTAGACAGCTGTGTGGAATTTCTTGTGAACATCAGTTAAACTAATCATATAATTAGCCTTGTTTGGATAATCGTATTTCTCTGGACAGCCGTCAAGTCAAAATCTGAAAAAGGTGATATAACCATTTGAATAAAATGCTAATCAAAATCAGGTTTACGAATGTAGAGAAATCAGATACTATAATATCACAAACTAAATTGTCAGACATTTATTTTGGACTATCAGCAAATCAGGAAGACGTGAACCTCGTTTTTCGTTCGTTTTATCATCTGCGGTGGGCTCTTACAGCAACGATGCATGTTTACAAACTGAAAACTTACGACCCGACAGAAACTTCCGGCAAAAGCCGATAACACGCAACCGTACACCGTAGGTAGGCGTTGTCGATTTTTTTTTTCGTGCCGTTCAGTGCAAAGTCGTCTAGAATGTTCATATTCAAGAGCTACGGCATATGAAGCGATACGAAGCCGACCGACAAGGCTTGGTGACGAAGGCTGGCAGGTAGCGAGCTCCTCGTTATTCAGAACGCTGCCTCGATGGTATGTTTGAAAGAAGGTACGAGAAACCTGACACAGAAAATCATTTTCGCTCTACTATGCACGATAAATGTGCGTTACAAGAAGTCACATAAAAGAACTTTTAGCTACTTTCTTGTCACCAATTCTATATTACCTTGAATATAATGAAGTTTTAGCCTGTGTTAATTGTAATAAGCCTACCTTAAGAGTCGTTGGTGACAGGAGACTGCCCTCTGTAATTATCTTTAGTGGTTGGAGATTTTGCTGGTGTTGAACCCCGAGTGCGGAACGAAAATTGTCAGTCAGAATCAAAATTATTCTTGTACAGCGCCGAAAGCAACTCCTAATTTACTATGAGGAATGTTAAAGCAAAAATCTGGCATCTGAGGGTTAACAACAGACTGAAGTTCACCTGAATATATATCCAGAAGATGCATTCTATATGACGGGTTTGGTAAATAAAATTTGGCAATGAACCCGTAAATCTTTGTCTGATATATACCAGGGGGTAACCCAAAGAAACTGAAATTTTTTTATTCGTGTATTTAATTTTATGAGAAAATACAATACATTCCCCTTCAAAGTACTCTCTATTTTATGAAAACATTGCCCACGACTGCTAAGAGCCAATAGTCACACTTCAATACATACTTGTGCATCGGAACATGTTTGGAGATCATGGACGAAAAAAACAGAACCAATTTTTATTTGCTCACACATCTGAAATGATCTGGAATGGTCTCAAGCAAATCAAATGGGTGGGTCTAGTAACATGGCGCCAATCAAGTAATATTCATTTCATTTCGCACTGACAGAAGTATTAAACTGTTTAATGGAACCTATCTGTTCCCAACATTTAATTCTTGGAAGAATACTACGGTCCGTCCTCATGCGTAATTTCTGCCCATTCGAAGCAACTGGAGTAAGTTTTTGTGAAGATGTTTTTCCAGATCATCTGCATCTCTTCGTAAATCTTAAGTGAGCTTGTGATTAAGACTATTCGAACAAAACAATTAAACGTACCAATGATAGATTATTATCATAATTCAGAATACCTTCGATTTTCTTGCAAAACAATTCGGTTGCAGATTATTAATTTAAAAGAAATTTTCTGTTAATTGCTGTGTAGCAGGTTTTATTATATAAGGGCACCTGTATCAGACTGCAAGCCATTTTGCATGCTATATTGTAAGCAAATGACATTTAGAATTTCTTTCAATCTAATTAAAGAACATTAATCATTTTTGTAGCTTGATTTCTTTGATTCTTTGTGAATAGATTGGCATCTATCAAGATCATTTGTTGTGAAATTTGTTTGTTTAACAATTATTTAAACAAGGACATGAAAAAGGTAAAAAAAATCTGTTCTGACTATTTTTAGGTACACTATACCATGTAACTTACATCAGGATCTTCAACAAATTTATTACCCTCATTCCTCAATATATAGGGAATATTTAAATTTGATAACCAATTAATTCCAATTAATACATTTTTTCATAAATTTGAAGATTTTTTTGTGTAGCTTTTGAACATGGTTAATTTTTTTATAATTTTCAAACTGTTTAACTATAGAGTCTGTTTTCTTAATTGCCAAGTAGGTAGCAATGATTTACATATAAAAAAAAAAAAACATCAGCTTTCTCCTTTTAGTAGTTTATGATTAAAGTGTTCTAAATGTCAGAAAACTACACCTGCGGAAAAAATGATTTAACTATTTACATGCACCTTGAGCCATATCTAAAATATTCCAGACTGGTATTCTGTGCATTTTTATGCTGCTTCTTCTTCTTTATTCTTTTTTTCAATGCTCCTTTTCACACCGGCTTCTTTATACACTTCCTCACACAGTTTTTATACTCCCATAGCCCTTAATCTATTAATTTTTTCAAGGACGGCTGACATATTGTTTCCAGGTTCTTCTCCCAATTTTTCAAAAACTTCACATCTGTCTCTTGTTCAATTGTTAAAGCCTGTAACTGCATCAAGTACATCAAATTTAAGAGTGCCAAACCCATGAATACTTTTTTTTTAAATCTTTCCCAAATGCATTGATTAAGACTCTCATTTGGGTTTTGCGTTTTTCCATGCAAGCACTTCTTCAATAGTGTTTGGTCAGTGAGATCCCTGTAAATTGGTTTTATAGCTTAAAGAACTAAACACAGTCATTTGTTCGATGAATATCTGTTTACATACTCTACCAACTTCGAAACTGAAAAGGAGTGTGCGTGGCGGAGCGCAGGCCATATTTAAATCCCCTCGTGGAGGCATTTACGTAGCCGGTATATATATATATATATATATATATATATATATATATATATATATATCAGTGCGTTCTACGGACTTTGCAGGTTAAAATAAGAGAATTTTTTTTTATATTGACACTAAAACTCGTACAGGTGCCCTTAAAGCCGTGACACTAATGCTTTGCTATTTTTAATTAGAATTACCTCGGAGAGGATATGTCACAAAAAAAAAAGTCATTCTTTGAATAAACGAAGTGTATTTTCTATGTATATATCCTCTCATAAAAAAAAGTGTTGTACTTGATACCAAATTGAAAATCCCATGTATCCATTGCGTTAATTGTGACGTTGTCCTTAGAACGCGGACTAGAAACCCCCAGCGCGGCGCCATTAGACTAAAGGAGGATTCATCAAGACGGTTATGCAAAAAGAATTTAGTAATTAAATAACTTTTTATCACTTAATGAGTTTAAAAATAAGTTAACATAGAAACACGATGTCAGAAAAATTCTTGACGAAATGTCTTAATGAAATGAGTAGGTGCGTGATACTGCATGATACATAACTATACTTTCATGTGAAGCGCTTAATTAGGTGTGCAAGGCTAGAACCAGCGTTCTATTGCCCCACATGAATGCATGTAACTAAAAATAAAATTTTGACTCTCGCTTTTCATGAACTTACTCTCGTAACAGTCACAATGAGGAACAAATTCTACTATGCTTATGTCTGCATATTTTGTATTTGTATATTTCACCAAATCTACGGTTTGTCGCATAACATACTTTTCAGCCCAACTTAATCTGAATGACTACGACTTTTAAATATCATTGAATGAAACCCTTACTCTTAAAAGCTTTTTTAAATTGGTAAATACGCAACGACAGTTCTCATTTTGACACTTCAACACCAGGTTTGACATCCAGTCTTCACAAATATAAGGTCCGAAATATTTGCATCAATTTTATCTACCCCTTATTACTTCTACTTATTCTTGAGTGACAGTTATAAATTTGGATTTACTGATGTTAACTATAATACTCTTCACACTGAGGACTTTGTAGTCAGCATAGACGATCTTTATTATCCCGTTTCCGTTAAGCTTTAAGCCTTTTTGCTATATATTACAGTGTTAGAAGAAAAATACTGACATGCGTATAACTTAATAGATCAAGGTTATAGGTCCGTATTTGATCTGATCATTGAACACTTACAATAAAGAGGCTCAGATGTTTTTCGACGATTTATAAATCAACTCGTTGTTTAGCTGCAATGCGTCAGTGTTCTACCTCACCCTCTCTTATGTTGTCTGCAGTATTTTCCAGTAGTGACTGGCAACATGTATTGTATTGCTTCGTAATCTGTATAAGTATTCGCTGCCAGAAAACAAATATCATTTACCGCAGCGCAAACTCCCTCGCAAAACGTAAGCCGTAACGACGGGCAGAAAAAGAAAGACGTATAATCGATGTTGTAAGATCGATTTCCTCCGTCCTCGGGTCAGAATCGCTGCAAATAGCTAATGCAGACGGCTCTCGCTGAATTGAGGCTCGCGTGTGGGTCGGCATCGAATGTTCGGTTTGCATGAGAGCGGGGAATTCGTCAACACGGTGTGTCACGGGGCGACCCGGTATGGTCGGCGGACCACTCCGTACCGGCACAAACGTCCCGACACTGATTGTATCGACAAATCTGTTAGCAGCTCGCGGACACGCGTAAGGTGAGCCGTAATCACTGCTAACCATGACTAACAGTCCCCGCGTCGCAACTGCGTCGCCTAGATCGCAACGGTTAAAACTAGTTTCATTCACAAGTAAATTACAATATGTTATAGAGGTACCCAAAGTTTTTCTTGCCGTGCCACCCTTCCGACAAAAGAAAAATTCACACACCTCACCATTCGCCACCACGATTTTATTATTGAAAAGTAGATACCTGCTTCTCAGTACTAAGGATGACATCTCAGTGAAAACATTAAATATATGATGCTAGCATAAAGGTTTTCAGCTCTAACTGCAAGAGACAGTAGAGGAGACGTAGAACTGCTGAAGGTGTAGAGCAGTCGTTCCAACACCCTTCCGTTGGCGTTGATGAGATCATATGGGGCGTTTCGGGTGTGAGGCTAATTTAAGGCACGTTGAGGATCCACAGCAGCCCCTACCAGTATTATATCCGGCTTTGAAGTACACATCAGAGAAGTTTCTAGTTGCGTTCCCATGATAATATCTAGCTAAAAGATTATATAGGGTGGTCATCAAATTATTAGTTAAGAAGAGGAACAGATTATCAGTAGCAGAACGCTGCGATTAAAGATTGCTGATAACAAATAAGGCACCAGATATCGGACTCAGCCCTCTAATTAATATTTTTGTAGTACAGTAGAACTCCAATTATCCGAATCAATCTGGACCAGACCCCATTCGAATAATCAAAAATTCGGACAATTGGATTTTTTCCGAAAAAGAGTCTATTTTAATTCATTCCAGCATGTAAGTTGAAAATGGGAGAAAAAACTATTTTTAAAGAAAAAGAGTTTTAAATTAATTAAATTAAAAGGCAACACTTTTACATGCTAAGCGCACTTACAAGTGCTGTACATTAGTACAGTATGTATGTACCGTACTGTAAATAAAAGTCATTGCTTGCTGAAAACCTCGGTCAAAGTAAGCTGATTGACTGTGTCCATCCATTTTCGGGCAGCCAAGTCGCGCATCCGCTTGACAGTGAGAAGTTGCATGTGGTCACATTCGGGCTGACGCTCCATCCACTTCAACGCAGTTTCAAGGACTGCCAAATGCTCGAGTGGCTGATGGTCCCGTGTCTGCTTCAACTTCGTCATTAAGGTCATCTTCTTCCTCGACACTTTCTTCTCTCACACTTTCAATAGGTTCATCATCATTTAGAATTTTATACCCAGGGTCTGACGAATCACACACCACCCACTGTCCTTTGTCTTCAGCACTAACTTCTGTACATCCAGGAATTTTCAGAAGAAAGTTTCTGAATTCCTCAAGTGACACGTCATCCCCTCTTCTCCTGACTCTTCCCTTTCCTTTTATTGAGCTTCTTTTTCCTTTTTCTCCTTTTCCTTCACTTCTTCAGCTGAGATGCCTTTCAACTTGTTACACGCAAGTCTTTATGTGATTGCCTTAAAGCGATTCCGATAATCAGCTATTCGGATAATCGGAGTTCGGATAATTGGAGTTCTACCGTATGTATTTGTTAATGTACAGTCGGGGACATAATTCGCGAGACCCCTCGCCTTTCGATTATGCTTCGTTCTAGACACGACTGTCATATGGGACAGCATAACTGGTAGGTGGTACACTAAATTCATGATAAAATAGACCTCTCATGTCCAGCGCTTTATCCAAGACTAAAAAAATGATCTCGCGCGCGAGAGACTCGCAAACGCTCAGAGGCTAAGTTCGGAGTTCTACAGTTAAAATAATCACGAGTATAACTATTTTAATCATAATAACTATTGAATTAATTAAATCGATTGATATAGAGGAATGATACCGCTTTTTTAGAAATTTTGATAGCCACTCCGTATTTTTTTAAATATACAGTTGACAATTCGCTAACAAACGAAATTACATGATTAATACTAAAACGAATCGCTAAATTACTCACGGATAACAATTTGTAAAACCAATAACAGAGCTTGAATGGATTTTGTCACACAGTTCGATAGCGCTGCAGCGTTAGAACGTGTGACAAGCGTAAGTAGAAAGTGTATTTGCGAAAGTACTCAGATGGTGAACTAAATCACGAAATATAAATTATGTAGTTATTTCCACATACTTCAGTAGTTCTGAATAAGAACACCTTAATTTCGTTTTCACCATAACATTTTTAGAAGGTAAGTTTAACTTGATCGCAGTAGTTACAATTTCAGAGGTAATAATAATAATTAATAACAGTAAATCCGTCGACAATGTAAATAAGCGGTTTCAGGTTTTCAAGCTGAAAAAATGGAAGTGGGAATCCTTTCATGCCTTCCTTTGTTTCTCCCTAGCCTTGATACGTCTTGCCTTCCAAACCAGATGGGTTATGGTTAACAATTTTGCCTGGCATTCGGCAGAACGCGGATTCAAGCCCCGTAGGACATCCAATTTCAGTTTGGCATGGTTTCCGTAAATCTCTCCAGCTGAACACCGAAAAAGTTGCTTCAAAAAGCCGTGGCTGAAATTATTTCCCGATTCTACTTTACAATACTCTCAGGATTCAAATCACATTGGCGTCGAACGAGAACAAGAAGAAGAAGCATAACTCATTGTGGTGGGTTATTGGTAACACTGTGAGGTGGCTTCCGGGAGGACGTGGGTTCGAATCCCCGTCCGGTCATTCAGATTTGGGTTTTCGATGGCTTCCCCAAAATCACTCCAGGCGAATGCCTGAGTGATATCGTCAAAAAATACCACGGCCGAATTACTTCCCGTTGCTCACCCCCGAGTCCTTACCGGATCTAACCACCCCGACGTCGACAAGGCATAAAACCAAAAGCAAAACAAAAAACATACAAAGCTTAAAAATGTCGCCAAATTACTGTCAGTTATCAAGCTTAAAGACAAAAGCTCCAAATCATAATTTTTATTAGTAAATTCAGGAGATTATTTTATCAATGTAAAGGAACATGTTGTGGAAGTAAAGGAATCTAAACACAAACAAAAGTTGAAACTCCGAAATAATATGAGACGGAAACCCAATATTAGCAAACCCAAATTTGACGTCGTTTGTGAATATGACCCAACGAACCAAGGTATCTTCTTTTAAAACAAAATCACCTGCAGAGACGCCGACAGGCATTATGCCGAAAATGAATAAAAAGGCTTCACATGATATGTTTTGCAGTTACGAGACCATAGAAAGAGAAAGGATGAAAGTGTTGTTACTCAACGCTTTATTCATAATTATGTATTCGTCATTATTTTAGAAAACGTTTCTACTTCAAAATGCTGTCAAAGCATCTTGAAAATGTTCTATGAGGTACTATTTGCATGATGGCATTAATTCAATAATATTGTGTATTGACTGTGCTTTTTTTTTAAAAAAAAAAAAAAAAAAAAAAAAAAAAAAAAAAAAAAAAAAAGGAAACTCCAAACATATCTTACGGAAAATTGAACTGCTTCGATCTTTAGATTTAAATATTTTGGTCTGTTCTCTGGTAAAAGAATGTGGAAACGTGATTGTAATCACGATGGCTAATACAGATGTTAAATCCAAGGTGCTTCAGCTACTTCCGGGAGCGATTTTCATCAGATTTATTTACCTGCTCTGTGTTTATCCCTGAACGTTGTATCTGACACAGCACAAGATAGGAAATCATCATAGGAGAACAGAAAATATATACGTTACGAACGATCTTTTTCTGAACAATAACATAAAGTAATCTTGTCATAGTTGTTTTCTAAGACGTGGAAATGTTCGATCCACTACAGATTTCAGAATTACGTTTAGTCAGATGTTCCACATAGCAACCACAGGCACGTAGATGTTAGTTTTCAGATAAGTATGATTAACCTTTTATGAATCCATAATATTCAACTTTAAAAAGAAATCACCTATTTCCTGCAATACTCACACAAAAGGATTTAGAAATTTCAGCTGCATGTGAAGTTAGCGAACATCGCTAATTGTTTGACTAGATAATATAAATCTTTTTTCATTGCTGTCTTTCCTAGTATAAACTTTCACGGTAGGCTTCATTGTTAGAATAATTATGAAGCAGGCTCAATTCCCTATTCGGGTATCCCGATTTCAGTTATCCATGGTTTCACAAAATCAGTCGAGACGAACGCTGGGAGGGTTCATTCAAAGGCAAATGGCCGAATTCCTTCCCGTTTTTGTCTCCAATCCACTCCCATCTCTAATGACCTAGATGTAAACGAGGCGAAAGCCTTAAGCACAAAACAGAGGCAAGTAACACAAGAACGAATGTGTGGTTTTCAGAGGAGAAATATAAATTCCCCAGTACCATCGATCGGCACTAACATAACCGCAAAAGCTAAAATTGAAATATAGAGCAAATATGATCCTTTGAATTCGAAATGCCGTATTCACAAATATGTGATGCTACACGAAGAGCCGATGTTTCATCGACTTCTGAAGGATTTAATTTCTATAACTCAAAAACATTCTGAGTTGCTAGGTGGGTTTAGGGTTCATAGTCAATTCTTGCTACATGAATTTGCATCGCATCACGTCACCTAGTGTTTAACATCTATTCACTCATCAATATGAAATAATGTGCCAATTATCACTATGCAAAAATCCCAAATTAGCAGTATTCATGTCGGAAAAATTGAATGGTTCCAAAATTTCAATTGCGTATTTATTCGTCAAGACTAATGAATGAAGATGCAATTCTATCTTGGGTACTATGACAAACGATTCGCGAAGTCGTAATACAAGGAAACAGGTGTCGTTTGCGTCAGAAAGACTTCCTCGTCCTCTGCGCCACTTGTTTTCAAACTACAATCTGCCACAGTATGTTCCGTTGCAACAACGAAAATGAATCGCTGAAGTGACGCTGATAGGGGGAGGGGGAGGGGCTGTACATGAAGAAGAGCATTCAAACAGTTCAGTAGCTACAACCTTGGGGATGCACAAATCCACCGTGGCAAGGTGGATACGGAGATATGAAGACGAAAGAAATGTCTCAGAGCGGCCCAACACAGACAGCTGCTCGACGAAAAACAACAACTGACCAGGATCGAAAAACTGTTAGACTTTGCCGTAACCCCCCGTTTCTAAGTGCATGGCAGTTGTGGAATAACTTAAGGCTCGACATAAGCACTAAAACAACCACAAGGAGCTTACGAGAAAAAGGTTTGCAAGCCAGTCGTGATGCGATTAAGGAGTGGCCTAATCTTCGCATCTGATAATGCTGCCAGGTGTCCTGATTAATGGAGACATGTCGTCTTCAGTGATGAGAAGGTGTTTACGAAGGTATCTGCGGGTAATGTGGTGGAGTACCGCCCACGTGAAGCAATATTTGACCAACGCTACATTCACCACAGCCGCAGAAGTGGTAGTGCTTCTGTTACCGTCTGGGCGTGGATTTCTGCTCCAGGTTGGGGTGTGCTGTGGGAGGTGGACGGCCGTCTTAATTCCGCAGCCTATATATCCATTTCTGGAGAACGTGATGTTGCCATCTGTGAGGCAGAGATTTCCGGAAGGGCATATCATGTTCCAGCATGACAGGTCACCAGTCCCGTCTAGATCAGAGGGGATTCCTCGAACATCCCGAAATGCTGCAAATTGATTGATCACCCAAGAGCGCTGAAACAAAGAAAATATTTGGGCAGAAATGGTCAGAATTATAAAAGAAAAGGGGGATATGCCGACGACCCGGTGGCATTTATGACGCATGGAAAGAACTGGCCGAAAATCGTGGTTTATGTCACGCCTCGTTTTCTTCCGTCAACAGTGAAATCCATGTTGTTATCGATGAGGAGCGAGGCTGGACAAGACACTGAAAGCTAACACAGTGTATTTTTTTACTTCTCCATAACTATTCTGCCACACCTCTTTTCCGGCATTCAGCGATCTTATCCCTGTATTACATCCTGATCCGTTTCCAAACATCGTTTTTCCCTTCCTCCTCTCCCCGTCACCAAAGATATCTGGGCAGAGTGCAAGTCTCAATCGAAGAAGGAATATCCAACCGTTCGTCGCTGGTGGTGTAGAAGAAAACCCGACAGAGTAGTAAAATAAGGCGTGGGAGCTGGCACGAGACTCTGTGGAAGCATTTTTTTTATCCTCTTGTTCATTTCTTTTTAGCCTCCTATATAAAATACAACACAGAAGTTTATAAGACAAGCGTACCATTCAGTCCAATAAGATAGCAATTTTTTACTCCACTTCCTCGAAATGTTTGTTACATCGGTTACTTCCTCCTTGCCTCTGACCTGCAATTTCCTAGAGTGAATTCTTCTTATATAATAACCACATGTAGTGTTAAAGATATCACGTCCTACAAACTCAACTGAAATTAAAAAAATCCTCGGTGTGTACTAAAGAACTTCACTATAGTCCGCCTGCTTTCCAAATTTTGTATCTTATTATCCTTAAACTCTTATTAGCACGCAGCCATGTTGCTAGCTGGCACCAAATAAAAAATATTTTTTGGGTAAGCGGGGTGGATTTTTGAAGGCGGCTTTTGCCTTTTGGTTCAATAACATTGTCTTAAATATTTAATGGCATTCCCGCGATAGCCATTCATCATTCTGCGAACTGACGTCTTTCCAAATGTTTTTTTCTCATACAAGTGAAAGATGACACAAGACATACAAAACACTTACTTTAACTCCCATGCCCCAGGCCGGAATCGCACCAGTGACCGACAGTTCCGGTAAAGCTCCAGGACACGGATTCAAATCTTCGTCCATCCATCCGGATTTCGGTCTTGCATGATAAATGGAAATCATCCCGTGAGTGTCGAGATAGTTCCGTAAAAATCCCATTGCTGAGTTCCTTCCCGATCGATGCCCCCTGTCCTTTTTCTCCCTCTAATGATTTCTACATCGACCAGACCTAAGTAAAAAACACCATACTGGCGACTCTTCACATGTGGAAGAAGCACTCGAGTCCCTCCGCTACCGTAGTCGACGGTTGAATGAGATAAATCCAATAAGAGATGTAATATTTTTATTTGAGAATTTTTTGTGATGAAATCGTGGTGGCAAGTGCTTTTGTTTTAATCCACATTGATATTGGCAACATTTTTTTTTTTTAAAAAGTTTTTAATTTTTTTCCTTTTGGCATTACAACACATACATCGAGGTAATTTGAAGCAAGAAAGGACTGGTGAAAAAACGGGGATGGATTCGGCCAAGGTCTTTTGAAGGCACCTTGCAGGCATTCGCAAGCATTTAATGCAACAGTGAAAATAAGTAAAGAAAACAACAGCTTAAACCTTAAATTAATTCAGTACCATAATTTTTAAAATTGTTTTACTTATGTTACAAACACTAATATTAAAATTAAAACTGGAGTAAAAAATTGCTATCTTATTGGACTGAATGGTACGCTTGTCTTATAAACTTCTGTGTAGTATTTTATATAGGAGGCTAAAAAGAAATGAACAAGAGGATAAAAAAATGTGATTTGAATCCTGAGAGTATTGTAAAGTAGAATCGGGAAATATAATTTCAGCCACGGCTTTTTGAAGCAACTTTTTCGGTGTTCAGCTGGAGAGATTTACGGAAACCATGCCAAACTGAAATTGGATGTCCTACGGGGCTTGAATCCGCGTTCTGCCGAATGCCAGGCAAAATTGTTAACCATAACCCATCTGGTTTGGAAGGCAAGACGTATCAAGGCTAGGGAGAAACAAAGGAAGGCATGAAAGGATTCCCACTTCCATTTTTTCAGCTTGAAAACCTGAAACCGCTTATTTACATTGTCGACGGATTTACTGTTATTAATTATTATTATTATCTCTGAAATTGTAACTACTGCGATCAAGTTAAACTTACCTTCTAAAAATGTTATGGTGAAAACGAAATTAAGGTGTTCTTATTCAGAACTACTGTATGTGGAAATAACTACATAATTTATATTTCGTGATTTAGTTCACCATCTGAGTACTTTCGCAAATACACTTTCTACTTACGCTTGTCACACAGTTCGATAACGCTGCAGCGCTAGAACGTGTGACAAAATCCATTCAAGCTCTGTTATTGGTTTTACAAATTGTTATCCGTGAGTAATTTAGCGATTCGTTTTAGTATTAATCATGTAATTTCGTTTGTTAGCGAATTGTCAACTGTATATTAAAAAAATACGGAGTGGCTATCAAAATTTCTAAAAAAGCGGTATCATTCCTCTATATCAATCGATTTAATTAATTCAATAGTTATTATGATTAAAATGTTGATACTCGTGATTATTTTAACTGTAGAACTCCGAACTTAGCCTCTGAGCGTTTGCGAGTACTAATGGTTGCATTAAAATTTATTTCAGGAAGAGGACTCTGTATGTTATTCTTTTCTTAAAAGAAGTATGTGTTCTTTTTTTTGTGTAAAAAGGGTAGTTGGCCAAAGTTGGGAAACTATGGCCTAGAGTTAGGGTTTCATTCACACATGTACTCCGCGTCTTTTGACATGTCTTCGCACCCCCCGGTTTTGGAACCCATATTCTATTCTATTTTTCCCGCGACTTAGTTCACATCGACCAGAGAAGCTCTCTTTTCTTTGTCTCAACCTGTTATTTATCAGTGTCAATATGTAGTTTCCTCATATGCTATTAGCATTCCCTATCTCCTCAACTTTCCTACAGAACAGCCATCTATTGACGTTGAAGGGATTTGAATCATCGCTTTAGGATGGCGTCACATGTATTTCTTTGTCAATGTTTAAATGATTAGATTTTCATTTCCTGCTGCATCCCTAATTAAGGTAGAATGACGGAATAGATGTCGAATTTTTATCCCGACTAGAAGATTTCAAACTGTAAAAACCCCGTAAAAATCTTTTAAGTAGTTTCAAAATCATGCCAAATAATGGGTAAAAAGGTTTACCGTTTATTACAGTTTACTTTCATGCTCCGGTACCAGATGATGAAAGGTAAAGAAACATCCTTGATATTGAAACCAGGATCTAAAGTTTCAAACTGTGAAAACCCCGAGAAAATTATTTCAGTAGTTTTACGTAATGCCACAGTTTAGATAAAGAAGTTTGAAGTTGAGAACAAATTTTAATTTCCTGTTCAGCCGTTAGATTATGTAATATCATAAGACATATAGCAAACTGCGAAAACACCATAAGCGACTGATCGATGGTTGATGCATGATGCTGGAACATACTCCCACAAACCTACAGACACGAAACCGAGAAAGATTTATAATAGTACAAATCATTTATTCAAGTAATAACACACTGTTGTTTTTAGATATACTTAGTTTCCTTACTCCTTCGATGTAATGACATTTTTCCCTTAGCTTACGTATCGTCTCAAAAAAAAAAAAAAAAAAATTTCGTTTGGCTGCAGATAACTTGACCGTCCCGTTGGTTCAGTTGGCTGCCCTGACACGAGGTTAGCAGGTTCGAGACCTGGTGGTTCATCATAAAGTCTCGGCTGGCAGGGTAGGAGAGGTGGTGGTGCACAACTCCCAATCACCAGATTGTGCACCAAAGTCTTGGGTTCAATCCCAAACCTCTGCGCAGCGCGTATGGAATCAGAGCTTACGACATTGTTGATGGTGATTCGTTCCTAGGACGGAAACGTTAGGCTTGGCTGCATGTTCAGTGTATTTCGGAATAGTGGGCCTGAATGGGCTGGCACTGGGTTTCACCCTCTCACTTCTCTCCTCTCTTTTCCATAACACAACCAACACTCTACTCCGAACACACACACTATCGCAGTCATACATACCTGTAGCAACACATACGTCACACTGGGGAAGGCAAAGGGAAACCACCCCATTTCACCTTTCCAGACGTTCCCATGGGAAGGAATTCGGCCATGGCCTTTTGAAGGAAGCATCCCGGCATTTGCCTGAGTGATTTGGGAAACCATGGAAAACCCAAATCTGGATGCCCGGACGGGGATTCGAACCGCCGTCCTTCCCGAATGCGAGGCGAGAACGCTAACCGTTTCACCGCCCCCGCTCGATCTCTCCATGGTGACTGGCTGCGTTTGTACACGGGCAATGCGTTCATAAACAGAAGAAACAGACGACTTCTGAGAGAGCAATCTGGGCTTGATGGGTGAGTGGTTAACGTTCGGGCCTGCATTTGAGAAAACATGGTTTTCGCTCTCCGATTCGCCAATCCAGATTTTGTTTTCAATGATTTACCAAAATCACTCCAAGTGAATCCTAAGCTAACTCAATACAGAGATACTCTCCCATTTTCACGCGAAAAATACAATGAATAAAATATACTATAGCAAGAAGTTCTGAAGGTAAGTGATAACAATTGCCACCTGCATGTAATACTTAATGCCGCAACTTTCCATTCCAGTGGGATGTTAAGCTCCAGCAATGAAAACTGTCAAAGCAAAATTAATATTCAATTACACACAATACCAATACAAGAAGAAAATATATACGCATCAGGACAGTTCATATTTGTAACATACAAAATCCCGCTGACGAGTAAACCATTTAAAATATATTCCATTCAGTATTTTCCCTTTGGCGTACTTAGCAGAAGATACTAATAAAGTTACTTCCATCACTCGTTTCATCAACAAGTTTATTAAGCTAATTTGAATTCACGTAACTTCGTGATGATTTGGAGAAGTACTTTCTCGTAGTGTAATTCACATTGTAAACCATCATATTGCAGTTAGACATTCAGCGAATTTAGATAACTTGTTTGTGAGTGCTAACTTTTTTCATTTTTCACCAATTATAAAATGTAAGTTCAATACATGCTGATAATCGGCATCCTACAGTATAGCTTGAGGAACTGAGGGGCTACTGAAGACTAAAAAGAACGGTAGGAGCGAAAAATATAATAGTAATTTAGTGTGTTATTGAAGTTTTAGTGACAGTGTTTCTTACCAGCTGCGCAGTGCACCTCTAACCTAAGCTGGTTATCAGGTGAAGGTGACCTACAGTTTACCGAGGAATCCGAGCCACGTATAGTCCAAATACATTCACATTAACAAAGCAAAGCTTTGCCAGAGGTGAAGGTCAGTTTTAAACACCATAAAACTTCCAGCCGAGACCGGGATTTTAAACTGGAACTTTAAGTTCCCCCAACATGCACCTCAACCATCTAAGCCACCAGACTATTGTGAAAATTTTGGAAAAAAACTTTAATCTTTTCTTATCACGTTGTTACCAAAAAATGTGCTGAAGTAGAAAATTTACTTAAAAAAAAAAAACCTTTGTACATTAGGAGAAAGCAGACCAGCAATTAAGGAAATAGAATATTTGCGGTATTATCAGGAAAGCTACTCAGGTGGGTGGAGAGTACCCCCGGCAAACACTTCCCCCTTGCCGTGCAAACAGCGCCGAGTTAAGTGGCTACATAGCAGCCCTTGGGGGGAACAACCAAATTGAAGTTTATTGAACAAAAACAGAAACGAAAAGATGTAGAAAGAGCAAGGAAAAAAGTTTGGAAAAGTTCTAATCTACTTTTTTTATCACGCAAGTCCTCTTGAAGCAGAATATCACGAGAAGAAATAAAGAAAAGGGAAAGTTGTGTGCTTGAGCGTGAAAAGTGTGTTGAAATTCTGATCCCATTTTTTTTCCTCCTAAGACTTCTTATGTGCTCTCTGACACGTCACAAGTTTCTGACAACAAAGTACGTGAAGCGAAGAAATTATTGCCAAGACGCCATTAAAAAACAAAGAAAAAATATTCGAGTTGGTCCAGGGACTTCGTTGTTGGTTACATCTTCAAAGACTTTTGGAGTAACAATAAGAGGGTGCCGTTATAGAAATTTCCAAGTACAACTGATTGCAGATAAGTTAATTTGTTCTGTTAATTGTGGAACATTCAGTACACTACAATTTACCGCCGGTAAGCGTTTCACAGATCATTTAAGCTCTTTTATTTTAGTCATTTATGATCTCTCTTGACTGATTATATGTTTTGTAAATTGGTTTCAGATAACGAATGAACTAAACAGAGATGAAAATATGCTACAGTACATTTCGGTCAAATCTTGCACGTAGACGCTTAAGGATCTCACTCGTTATTTTATGACTGCCAATATAATTTAAATTGAACCGAATAGCTTGGGAATGTCTGGAAATCTAATAAAAGTGTTGGCTCATACCAGTATTGAAATTATCCTTTGTGTGCGCTGAAATCATCGAGGATTGAAATGAATTTTCGAAGATAGAATAATTTCACATAGTATTTTACTTCTTTTTTCACGTTTTGTTTATTTTACACTTCTTACAGTGGGTATCGATGTTTGAATATCGGCTTTGAAAAAATTCGCAACTATGATTTCGTTTATAATTAGGTAAAACAAGTTTTCGTTTGTGTCAGTGATTTACAATTCTGGAATATCTAGGAACCAAAAGCTGGAAAGAAAGTTCCTGGAGTACTCTGCCATACTATGGAATGAGGCAGGATTATATAATACCTCGAACACTCATGATGTAGTCTTCGTGATGTGATGAAGTCATAAAAGTGACAATGTACAGAGTAAATGTGTCAAATTTGATGATAATTTACAGTACAGTATCGAGGGGAACTGTTCAAAGATTTAATATCAATAGAGAAAGAAATGTTTGTTCTAAAATAAAAATAGAGAAAAGCGCAATGTGTAGAAAAAACAAACCAGATGAGAGAAGGTTTAAGATTTTGATACGAAAAGAGTATATAGTAACAAAGCTGCAGACCAGGGAATACAAAAAGCAACTCAACAAAACAACAAAATAACAAAATGCGTTGATAAGAATATAGTGCCCGAAAGGGAAACAGTGAAAGATATTGCTACAGATTAATGTCGATACGTTATGAAATTGGAGGGGACAGAAAGGATTCAGAAAATTCTAGATAAATGTGGCAATAAAGTTACCCAGGATTTGAAAAAATCGGAAACAGTAAGCCACTGGTTTAATGGATGTTTTGGAATACAGCGTAGGTGTAGCATGGCAATCTGAATCCAAGCATTTCCATGTAACTAGGAACGGAAACAACAATGAATTGGTGAAAGAATCTACAGTATTACCTGGTGCCCACGACTTCGTTTGTAAAGAATTTTAATTGATAGCTACCGACATGCAACCACCATAGTGCACGATGGGAGATTCGAGGCTAGTACCACATGCAAATACCAGTGGTCTGCGTTATGTTGTCGCAGCAAAGAGAAATATAGGGGCACACATGTGTTTGGTTGAAATATGAAAATGTCCATCATCAACCACCTTCAACCACCATATCTCCCACACCCGCACATCTACCGGCTAATATATCTTTCTTTAGTCAAATTACCAGTGTCATAAAAAATATTGTTTAAAGCTTAACATTTTGTTCGGCATACAAGAGAATCAATGAAACATTTACTTAACTACTGCAACACATGTTTCAAGGTATAATAATTAATAATTCTACGTGATGTGTAACAGGATTTCTGTCAAATGATTATTCCGCCCCTGTCGTAACCGCCTTAACCTAACCCGGTATTCCTACCAGGTATAGGAGACTTACAGTTTAAAGTGGAATCCGAACCACGGAAGGGTTCTGGCGTATAACACATTACACAGCAAGCTGTACCAAAATTCAAGGTCGGGTTAAGTGTCTATGAAAATCTCCGCCGAGACAGGGATGTGAACAGGAGACATTTCGATCCCCAGACACCTTGACCACTGAGCCACCAGACCGGATCATTTTCAAGCTACGTTCATAAAAGTAGAAACCAAGGCTGAATGACTGTGGTAACATTTTGTTAATCTGGACAAATACATTTACCGGAGGAAGTTCTGTTTCGGTAACTCCGTTCCCTGCACCTGTGGCCCCACCGTGATCATAGCTCCTAATGGCTTTCCCTCGCTCGGCTCACTTGCTCGATCGATAGAGTCGACATCTTTCCGCATTTGCGAGGGAGTTTACTATAATTCTACTTTATCTGTGCTTGTTTACTTCCATTTATTTACTTTGAGATTTTAATGTCAATTTTTCGAAATATACTTTTATCGACCTGAAAATGACCTTAAATTGTCTGTTGTAGTGTATTACACAGAAAACAATATTATTTGGCTACAAACGAGAGAGGTGAATTTTGTAAGGCCTCTCTGCGTGCATTTATTTGCCATTTCGTTACCTCCTTTCCCGCGTCGTGCGGGATGCTGGAGAAATATTCGCTAATGTATGAGTTTTTTTTTGTTTCCAAGATTTCTCTGTCGAACGCAGTTCACGTCGTGGTCCTCTGTTGCGTAGTTTTTGAATACTAGTCGCCCAAAATTGACAGTTTTGATGTTACTCGTAATTGTGGGATGCTAACCAATACCTACTGAGGAGACGTATTCATGCCAAAAAAAAATCATAAAGCATCTACCATTTATTATATCACAATAGAATTGTTGAATGTACCTACCTGGGAAGAAGGAACGGAAAGGTATTCGCCCGTGGTCTTCTAGAAGGAATCATCCCGGAATTCATCTAGAGTGATTTCGGGAAGCCACGGAAAATCGAAATATGTAGGGCTGGAGGGTGATTCGATCCTGCGTATCAAATACAGGAAATTGCAATGGTGCAAAGGAGAAGGAAAGGAGGCAGGCATAAAGGATGGCGCATATGTATAAGGCATACGTTGGTAACGGAGCCTGTAATGACGATGGACGAAGACTTGAGAGTAATACAAGTATAAGGAAATGAAAAGATAACAGAAGTTGGAAATTGGTTGCAGGAAAAAAGAAAAGTAAAACCTTTCATTTGTAGGTAAGGAATTAGAAACTGGAACAATTTATCGCAGGTGATTAGACTAATGTAACTCAAAAGATAAATTAAAATGTGTTTTACAAAAGAGAGGTGTAGAGATATTGCTTTCGAGGCAGAAACTGGATCACAGTTAACAACTTTAGTAAAGATAGAAATTTCCAGACAGTTACAAGTCTCTCAAAACATGTACTAAACAATTTTAAATCCTAAAAGAAACTGCAACTTTTACAGATTTCTCAGCTCCGTTAGCTAGCAGTAACTCTTCTTGAGTTTTTGGTAGAACTGAACTTTAAACAGATTTTTGTTTCTATTTTATTTCATTCACTATTTGATGGTTTCCTGTTAATAAATTTATTATTATCTGTAAGACTTATGAATCAACATAAAACATCAGGTTTTTTATCGCAGCTAATAAATATTTAAAAAATATGTTTGATGTATTTCAGTGAACCTTGTAACGAACGAGTTGAAATTTATTTCCGTTTTCGGTGACAATGAAAATAGTTTGATTTCGGATAGTAGTCTTATCTTGAACTATCTTCTTAGAGGTTTTATTTCTTCAGTCCAGTCATTTATGCTTAACTTAAAAATAATGCATCACAAGCTACCAACAAGAAAAGTTACTAGAGGTGCCACAGGTTACGGAAATCTTTTTTTAGTTCTTTCTTCTTTTTATGTTTGTTTCGTGATCTCTATAGATGACACGTAATTCCATTCTTAGCATCAGAGAATAGTTTAGCCGAATCGTGTTCAAGAGCTGGTAAAACTTTTCATCATCCGTGATCAAGTTTCGGTCTATAAGGGACGTATACCACGCAGATAGAAATTATTTATCGTAATTATTGTTGTATTAATGTGACCGTAATAAGTACTGTGGAAAGTTTACTAATGGTACTGTGTCGCAGGATCTGTGACAGGTGAGAAACCCGATGTCAAGGAATAAAGGAGAACCACGAAGAGGCGTGAGAAATATAACGTTGTTAAACAGCTGAAGTTTTAATTTGCTTGAATAATCACGGTTGAATAAGAAGGACACGGTTAGTAAAAATTATAAACAGCTGCTGCCACGAGAAATTGTAATTTATTATGTAAAGTCGTGTAGAGAAGTACAATTTAATTAATGTACGGCTAAAAGTAAACATGTGTTCCAATATGGAATTGTATTGATTAAAAAGTCGAATAATCAATTAACTTAAACAATAAAAAAGGTTAGTATATGTCTTCGGGTGTTTGGAGTATATTTGATAATATTAGATGCCTTTTAAGTACAATAGAGGTCGGCAAATTAACTCCTTCTGCTAGAAGAAATGGTTTAAAGATAAAAAAAGAATAACATCGTATTTCATTTGTAACAAGACATAATTTAAGACGGAAATCCTTGCAAAGTTCGTTAATGTAAGTTTAGCTCATGTGTTCCAAACCTTCTTCTAGTAGGGGTATCTTACAAGTTACTACTCTGAGCAATGAAGTCATCGCTTAAGCCCAGTATGTTGCTGCAATGGCAAAAGCCATTTTGATTGTGCTTAGAGTAATAACAAAACAAAACAAAGAGAGAAAGAGAATGCAAATGATTGTTTTTTATAAGAACCAAATGTCAGACAAAATTTTGAGTTTACGGTCACCTAGGCAATGAGAGTATCGTTGACTTATTTTGTAGGACCGAACACCAACATTTAATCTGTATTACAGTCGATGAGTGGTGGTATTTTGTTTGGCTGTTGCGAGTGGATAAACGTATTCGGAAAGCGCTATGTCTAGCTAATTTTACAAAGGACGGTTGTTACCTGTTGTGTTGGTGCAGGTGGTTTCTCAGTTTCGCGGCCATTGAGTCTTTGGCCATTTTCGTCGTTGCTCTCCACTTTTTTTATAATATCGTATTCAGTCCCAAAATTATCAGTCCATCTAAATCAGCACATATGGGACACCACTCATATCCCTTGTGTATGGTGTGGTCCGGCGCAATCGGAAAGCTGCTTTCTTTCGTGGCGCCGGTGAGGCGAGGCTTACAATGCGATTATCAGAAATGAAGTCATGCCTCCGCCTCCTGCAAGTGCACCTGGAAAATTGTTTGCTTTGCATACATAGATAACGTCGGAGAGAGCACTAGATACTTGCTTTGAACAGCAAAAGGAATGATTAATGAATTTCAACCAAAACTTTTCATTTGCGGCGGTGGCTTTCTTAATATTATTTCCTGGAATTAAATTAAACTAATCTACAGTGTTCTTTTTCACTACCTTTTCCAAGCATTAGGAATCGACTGTCTTTGATGACTTTTTACTCATCAATCGCATTGTCAAAATTGGATCTTTGGTTTTTGGCCGCATATCCTTCCTGACGCCTAGTATTTTATTTGTTTTAATTAGCTCGCTTTGGGCTTTGTCTTTCCAGCTGGAATTTAGTAATTGATTTTAAACAAACTTCTCGATAAGCTAAAGACTTAAAATTTTGACCATAGCTCAGAACTGGATGACAATGCACAAAAATGGGGAAAAGTTATACGGAAAATTTGAAAATTCGGGAAAAACGGAAAGTTCTCTATTCTATGGACCGCAATTACAAATTTTCACACACCTAACCCTAAAAAGCAGAAAATAATAATAAAATAAAAACTTTTTTAATGTACCATGTTTTTGTAACGGACTAAAAAGTATAAAATAATTTCTCTAATCCTTATGAAGGATAAAACTACATACAGATTTGTAACTTCTAAATTGTCCTGAAGAATTATACTTGGACATTTTTGATAGCTATTAAAATACTTGTAAGATTGGTGAGGAAAAACAATTGGCGCATGCAACAGATAACTGATACATTAATAGCTCTTTTAACAATTTCATTTCACCTGCAAATAATGTGAACTAATAAGTAAGTTCTTTCATTGATAACTACTCTCTACACTTTTATAGTTATGTATTCCACGCAGCCAATTTATTTCGTCACCAATCTTACAAGTATGTTAATAGGTATAAAAAATTTCCGAGTATAAATTTTCAGGACAATTTAGAAGTTATAAATCTGTATGTGGTTTTATCCTTCATAAGGATTAAAGAAATTATTTTATACTTTTTAGTCCGTTATAAAAATATGGTACATTAAAAGATTTTTATTTTATTATTACTATACATACTGCCAGGCAGGGCCGGCGTTAGGGAGGGGTAATCGGGTCAAATGTACCCAGGCCCGCTGGCTGATTGGGGGCCCCGACCACCGGCTGTAGGGGCCCCCAGGCGTCGAAGCTCGAAGCCAAGAATGCGCTCATTGTCCGCCAGGCCAGTTTGTAGAGCTAAAAAACAATCGCCCATTTTACCCCGGGCCCGAAATTCCTAGCGCGCGCCGGCCCTGCTGCCAGGTCATACAACATACTATTGGGGGAAATGAAGTATTGCCAACGGTCTGCGGAATGTGTGTCTGTGTGTGATGAATATGTTTTTTGTTTGTGAAATGTGGAGTTTATGAGGCGGAGATTGGGGACCGATCTGATATTCATCTTGATCTACGCGAAAAACCGGCTGAAAACTGCAGTCAGTGCGGCCGGTACGGGGAGTCCTGGGCTGTTGCCCGACCCCGCTGTGGTCTCCCGATCGAATGTGCGGTGCCTCTCCGCACTGAACCACATTGGCGGGTACAGCAATTACCATAAAAAACCAATTAGTGTTATAAACCACAAGAATAGCTTTTATACGAGCAAGATAATGAGGTGTGGTTATAATAATCCAGATACGTCCTGTTTCATCAGGGGCTTATCATATTTTTTTATTTTTTTATTTGAAAATAATCCACTGGAAACAGTAAACTTTTGTAGTCCTAGCAGATAATATAGCTGACATTTGTGTTTCTTATCTCCTTTACCACCGACCGATTAGATGAATATCGTTAACATGTTATAAATCTGTCACTGTTATATCTGTGAGTACGAATGGCATCAATTTCTTTCGGTCTCATTCTCATGCATGACGCGGCAGGCAGGGCCATCGATCATGGCAGACGGACGGATGGCCGCGCTCGCCTGCCCCTTCAGGCCCGATTCGGAGGCCGCGATAACACAAATATACTGTGCCGGGCCGCACTGTCACGCCAGCTAATGTCACAACGGCCACCAGAATAGACCGGAGCTCACCACCACGCCCAACATCCACTCCTCAGAGTAAACGAGACCATTCAACTGAATCTAGTGTCAAACAACAACGGTTACACAATCTCAACACCTACTTCATATGAGTCTACTTATGTGATACAGTGTTTTGGCGAACATCCTCCAAATTACTCCCTAGGAATATTCTGTAACATGGCTAATCTCTTTGATTGTGTTGATAATGGGATTCTCTTACGTAAATTATAACACTATGGTGTTAGTGATTGTCCAGGACTTTGGTTTAAATCGTATATAGTATATAGAAAAGCAGTGTGTGTCGCTGAAACTAAAAGTGGGGAATAGTTGAATGTGGTAAACCTCAGGGTTCAATTCTTGGCACTCTGATGATCTCAATTTACATCAATGATCTCCCTCGCGTATTAGGTAATTGCAACTATATGGTGCATTTGTAGATTATACTAGCATATCATTGAAACAACCATCAGTACGAAACCTTTACAGCTAATAGTGTTCTAAAGAAAATAACAGATGTTTAAGTGTTAATAAATAAATACATGATACACAAAAGACACAGTTATTATAATTTGTTACAAAAAAAAGAAAAAGACAGGTATAATGTGACAATTGAAGGAGATTCAGTCGATGAAAGGAGTTTCATAATATTCCTGAGTGTATATATATATATATATATAACAAGTTGTACTTGAAGTAACATATTTAGCAAATTTAAAAAAAAAAAAAAACCTTAATTCTGCAACATTTTCATTAAAGATAATAGATAGAATAGCTTATATAGTAACAAGGAAGTTGGTGTATGTTGCATATTTTTCACTCTCTGCTCTCTTATGGCATCTCATTCCGGGGAAGCTCTTCACAAGCAGAGAAGGTATTTAAACCACGAAAACGAGCTCTAAGATATATTTGTGGAGGAATTCCACAGGCATTGTGTAGATATCTGCTTAGAAATATAGGTATACTTATAATACAGGCACGGTGTATTTACTCCCTACTATCTTTCGTAGTGGAAAATCCTGAACACTTCATTCTTAATGTTGATATACATATCTATAATGCTAGGAATAATATTAACTATGATCACAATTTATTGTTAATTGTACAGAAAGGAATAATATTCACTGGAGCTCCTTTATTCCATGTCCTACCATAAGAAATAAAATGTTGTCTACGAAAACCTAACAACTTTAAATCCAAATTGAAAGAGCTTTTGCTTCAGAACCCATTTTAATTTTTGAAATAATTTTCTTCTTGGAATTTGGTATCTAAGGATGACTAAGGGAATATTATATATTGGGTGTATGGAATTGTCGGCTTGTTGGAAAAAACTGCTCCTTGGGTGCTCACCACGCACAAGCCAGCCAAACAACTCCGGTCATTTCAGCTGGCAGATAAAGTTACCTGCATCACGACGTCTCTTGTTAGCACCCCAAAACCCTATTCCTCTCTTCGTATTCAGCAACTCTCAGGAAATCTAGTATCCAGGTTGAGATAGCATCCACTGACTCTCCACATCAATCGCATATGTCAAACACATTAAAAATAAAAAAAGTATTCTCATTTCTGGCGGCTTTCATTCATTTGACGAGCACTCCCATCTTCTGTATCGCGTAACTTCTTGAAAGTCTGTTTGCCTCTCAGACATAATCCTTGCCGAAGTGACCAGGCAGATACTCTCGCCACTTAGCCAATAACGCATTTCCTATACGATCGGAGACTTTCCCAGCGTATGCTTGCAATGAAGTCTTCACGGGTGTACCGCCGGATTGTGTTTTGTAAAAGACAATATTTCGACGACTAGCTCCGTCGTCTACATCTCATCAGACCAGATGAAGACGACGTAGCTGATTGTCTAAATATCGTGCTTTCAAAACACGATCCGGTGGTACACCCGTGAAGACTTTATTGTAATGCATTTCCTGTCCGCCGATACATACGCTTGACCGTCTAGTCAACAGAAATTGTATGAAATTTTTTTTGCCCATAGCGACGTGTCTCGCCGTAATCTAAGCGTCCCGCACGTTTTCAGTTGTAAATCTGCGCACGGAGAGTGCAAGTCGTTTGAAACACGCGAGCGTCGAAGAATTTCAAAGTCCACACATGGCTGCTGTACTATCTACCTATAATAAACAAAAAAATTTAGATTATATTCTGGTTTTGTGTCACTCAGACCTTGGTCTGAATCTAAAATATTTGAATTCTTTATCCTGAATCCAATAAAATGATTTATGTTGATAATTTAATTGCGATTTTACTCTAACAGAGAGCAGTAATTCATTCAAGGAGTATTCTATGAGTTCAAGTTTAGTATTGTTTCTTTCTGATATATTTTAAACTTCACGTTGAATTTGATTTGTTTTAAAACTCCCATGATTTAAGCACTCACTGTGCCTAAATATATTAACTTCAATTTTCCAAATAAAAGGTTATTAGTAATATAAGTGCTCGCCCGTCAGTGTGGCGCAGTGCGCAGACTGAGGTACTGCTCACTGGATCCAGGTACTTGCGCAGTGGGACTGGGCATGAGACCAAGAGCCAGCGTAGCGACCGTCCTGAAAGCGGTTACAGCGGTTTCCCACAATCAGCTAGGCCATTAATGGAGTGATCCCCAATGACAGGCTCATAAGCTTCACACTTCACAAACAAAAAATATACTTATTATACGGAACATACAAAGATGCACGTTTCGCAGATAGATTTCAAACGACTTTTTCTTCAATAGATTAGGTACGCCGAGCACAATAAGCTCGTTTAAACTTTGAAAAAAGCGTTATGATAGATTATCTGACGATGGCAGTGGAGGTCGCTGCCGAAACGTTGTGTATTAAAGAAATTAGGTTTAATAAAGATATTATCCGGTAGATAACCAGTGAAGATTTTATTTCATTTATACGCCACTTCTTGTAATGATGTTTTAAACAAAACGCACGTACTCAGAGCACTGAATTAGGCCGATGATGTTGCTACTCTTGTTACTGTGTAGTTTACTCTGGAAACCGTGGACTTAACAGTGTTCTGAATTTATTCCTCCCTCCCCTCACCCCCCTCCAATTATTTACGGGGTTCTTGGTGGCCGAATTGGAGAAAAAAATATAACTGTAGGTCAATTCATTGTTTACTTCTCACACAATGCGTGTGATTGTTCTATTCTGAAGGTTGCTCTATTCTGAAGATAATCGCAGTTTTCCCTTCATAAACGGACACACTGCAGCCATATCTACTCCTCGACAGTTTTTGGAAGAGTGGTTTAACCCACTGATACACCTGCTGTGGAAATATGTGTCCGCACATAGCGTAACCGTACTGTCAAAACTACAATGCCAAAATCACATGCACCGCTCCTCGTGGACCAAAATATGTCAATCAACTTTCCCTTAAATTCAGCTCGCAGATTTCTTTCTGGCTTAGAACGTTTATCTTGCTCTAAACCGAGAAAACTGGTAAGCATGAGGAATAAAAAGTAAATTTAGGATTTAACAATAATATTTTCGTTGCTGTACATATAAAAAGTAACCTTCGAAAAGTTTTCTAACGTAGAAATTAAATAACCAGAGAAAGTATTCGATTCAAATTGATTAATTCGACAGCGAAATTAATAGCTTCTGTGTCAAAATAGATCGACCACCAGCAAATGTTGGATAATATTTTTATGTTACTAAGTGTACGCCACATTGCTTACTATATCACGGATGCAGATGCTTTAAGAAATAAGCTCATCGAAAATCAATCGCACTAACTCCATAATTGTGAATGACTATTACTGAATTCCAGAAGAAACTTCATTACTTTTTCATGAATTCACCCATCCTCAAAATACTACCATGGAAAGCCAGAAAGGACTGTGGACAACTAGTGTTTGTCAAGTGTAGATGAAATTCTCCCAATGTTTACCATTCAGAAATAATATAGAAGGGGCAACCTGAATTCATTGACTCGATTTAGATATTGGAAGAACTGTAGTAACTTACTTAAGTGGGAATATCAAAAAGAATCAGTACGATAAGAATACGGATCAAATCAGTTCGTGAAGCATCTGCTACAATGTCAAAGTTGTCACGCTTCATTATCGGGAATGATTTAAAGGACGACACAGTCTCATATGACATATTTCAAGCGAGGACTAGCTAGAGTTTATTTTCGAATTGATATTTTGTTTCTAGTGTTATTTACTTTTTTAATTTTCTTGTTTAAATGTTTCTTTCTGTATACTTTATCATTGTTACGTTCACTTCAATTATTCGCCGTTACCTCTTCTTCTTTAATTGCTTCGGACAACAGTAAAATAATTTATAAAAGCACCGAACAATAAATAAATACAGATATCTTCCGCAGATATGCATGTAAAAACTTCAACGGGATTAAAAATTCCTACTGATTATCACGCAGCTGTTTAAAATTAATGGCTGGTCACCGGCTTAATTCACCGTTTGATCACCGAAAACAGTTAATTGGTTTTCACATGAAGGCACGGTTTTGTCATTCGCCATTAGCTGGATTTTATGGACCGACTGTAGCTGGGATATACTTTGTTTACTGGCTATTCTTTGTGTGTTCCAATCAGAAGATCGCCAGCAAATGGTATATAAAATTCATCTTCTAACAAGAGCAAAACCATTTACCGGAAACTATTAAAAATTCTTTACTGAAATAACAGTTTAATTGACGGTAGCTCTATCTTAATTTCCTATATTTCTGGAATGTAATGCCTCGCTTCTGTCATCAAACTTTTTACTGTCATTACATGTTATAAACATCAGATTAAAAGTCAAACCTATCGCCAATTACATCCGCATTTGGGTACACGTACTGTCCAAAACACAGCATCGCCTGGCGAAAGAAGTATGTAATACGATTTACTACTCAAATGATCTCTTCCGCTCAGGGATCGTCATTTTACTGCAAATACTTATGGAATGATTCTCTTGTGCTAAAAACCATCAATAACGTTGCCGTGCAAATGCTGCCCCTCAGAACATTTAAGCACTTTGCAGACGCAAGGGAAAATGGACAAGGTTTCACTGTAGGTAGACTTTTTACTACGAAACGCACTGATATCTCATATTTACCCTACTGAAAATGTTAGAGCACGTTCTACATTACAAGGCCTTACCTTCAGCGGAGTGATCAAATTAGCAGCTCTTCAGAGTCAGGCAGCTGTGTTCATCGTTAATGTACTGTTCAAAGAAACGTTGCCATGCGTAAGCATTGCTTTTCAGTCTCTGCTACGAATGTACTGCTGCATCTCATTCGCTGAGAAAACATTTTTTATTATCATCGGCTAAGGGAATCTTGCCACGTTCGGTTTGCGTCCAGCCTTTCCTCATTATCGAGAAATCTAGTTCTGTAAATTTTATCCAGAATGAGCGCAAAACCAGAAATGCTGCTCCTTATAATATTTCGACACAACAATTTTAGTGTCTAGATATATTTTCCGTATTGGTCTATACTTTCTGACGTGCAGTTACTTATCTCTGAAACATGTCGTCACCACATAATTTAAAACTTAATTATTATAACATAACTACAAGTAATAATTATTTTATCAACTATCCCTTTAAGTACCTACTGTTTAAAAATAACCTCAGCTTCTCTGTATGACTTTATTTACGTAGTTCGGAGGATGTGTCGAACAGTGAAACCATAAGGAGTGATTAAGATTGGACAGAGATGACATGCACTTAGGCCCAGGAGCGCCATCTTATGTGTGAGTAGACAGATCATGTAATGCCACCTTCACGTGGCGCATAGCCGTCAACCGAAGTGGAAACATGCAACATGGGCCATTATGTCTCCTCGACGTCGAATGGCGCAATATCAGCTTGTGAGCGAGTTGGAATGTGGCACAATGATCGGTCTCCAGAAAGCAGATTTGTAGTGACATATCATTGCGACTCGCACAGTGCACTGCTGCAGAGATGTGAGCATCGAACCAGAGGATTGTACCCAGCGAGGAGCGTCTACTCGGCCGTACGATGTGATGACAGCGCGGGATGACCACCATCTTGTCCGCATGGCCATAACCGACAGAACAGCTTCGTCCAAAGTGTTTGCTCAAATTTTGAGTACTGCAACGTGATTGGGTATATCTGCGTCGATGGTTCGATGCCGTCTGCTGAAAGTTGGACTGGTGGCACAAAATGTTATTGCGTCGGCTTCCATTGACCAGAAAGCACAAATTCCTCAGACTGCTACGGACAAGTAACGCCATCACTGGGGTGCTGAGTGGCAAAATGTAGTGTTTTCGGACAAGTCCCGCTCCAACACGTCCTGCAGTGCTTACAGCGTACGTGTTAGATGCGTCCGTGGTGATCCCCATCGAGCAGAATGCATTTTTAAGCAGCATAGTGGACAAACGCCATATGTAATGGTTCGGGGCGCCATTGCCTATAACATGCCATCCCTCAGCCGACGGATTGAAGTCAATTTGAACAGCAACCGCAACATCAGGGTGGATTTAGAGCCTTAGGCACTGCCCCTGCTGCAGTCATCTCCAAATGTCATAATCAGCGAGACAATACACATGTGGCGAGGAATGAGCAAACCTTCTTCGAAGAACAAGAGTACCGTAACTTGCTTGGCCTGCACGTTCGCTTTACAAATATGTCTTGGCTATGGTCGGTCTGCGGCTTCTTTGTTCTGCTCCTCCTGCAACCACTGTCGATACTTTATGGACGCACCTTCAAAGCGCGTAGCGGTGTGCTTCCTAGCAGCATATTCATACTATCTTTGATTCCGTGCAACGATGTCTAGAGACTCTGATTGCCGCATTTCGAGGTGCCTCACGGTCAAGGTGCATACGCATTTCCATAATCCCAATCATTTGTCATGTTCCTAATCTGTAGAATAAATTTCATTTTTACCACGTGTCTCCTTCTTAGATGCTGCAATTTTCACAACCAGTAGTGTGTATCGATAATCATTCAGATTTTCGGTATATTAATTTGTGGTCTCCGGTTGTCGTTTTTTCATCTTCTCTGAGCTTTATTGTGGGTGACGAATGAGCAAACCGAATCTGTTGTATCAGCTAAAGCAAAAATGACGGAATGAATATCGATGCGGAGTAGGAAGTATGGTGAATATATCATCAATTTTTTTCTTGCTGTTATGAATAATTTATTAAACTGTAGCTACTAATCATATTTACATGTACAGAGAAGTGAAGTAAATTTGCGCTCCTACCTGTTATTTGGGAGGACAGGATTCAAGTACCGTTTGCCCTTTCTGACTGGGGCTTTCCGTGGTTATCCATGGTTTACCTTAATCACTCTCGTGGAATGGCGGGATGGTACTTCACAAGGCCACGGCCGACTTCCATCCCTTTAGGTTAATTAGGCCAGAAAGGTTCTTTGAGACCTTCCAGCAGCCCGCCTCCCAGGCATCACCTAATAGGAATGAAACCCCTTTTTAAAAAAACACTCAAGTAAACATGGTAGTGCAATTAAAGGCACTCGAGAAAGTCTCCCCCTCCGTTAACAATGATTATTTTACTATTACATCATGTAGAGAGGGCGTGCTGCTCCTTTCCACTCTGTGACCTGATTCCAGTTCTGATTATACTCAACTTCGATCGGCCGGCAGACTGGGTCATTAGGTCAGCATAACTCCTCGCGTGACGGCGGCCCGTAGTATCTTATCACCCGAGCATTATTACAGCAGTGGGCGCTAACATCTCCACCGCTGTTGGCACGCATCCCCGCAGGCGTCCGCTTTCGGCACAGTCTCGCGTAACGAACCGTTATCACCGCTTGTTTTCGGATTCGCGGAAACAGTCCCCCAAACTCGGAGCGCGGAAATGAGAAACTGTCTCGAAAAGCGCCTCGCCAAAGATCCCACCTGCGGCCGGGGATATTGGATTCTAAAAATAGTTTCCTATTATGCCCGCAGCTGCAGGGGAGAGTAGAAGTCGGCGCCAAGTCGATCCCCGCCAGCCGTCGAGATGTGAGTTGTCACTCCAGCTGGGTGTCAGCACTATCTCTGTTTACAACCCACGCCGCCAACTCTTCTCTTAACGTTGGGAAGAAATGCAGAGCGGAGCAGTCACTAGATATTCTGTTTACCAGCATTGCGCACATTGTACGTACCCTAACCATAACTTACGTGAACGTAAAGAAAAAGTGCCGTCAACCTCCAGGCGAAAAATGAAATAAACAATTCCAACCTTTAACTTGAACCTTACATGGAGACTTTGTCTAAATTTTAAAATATTACAAATGATGCTTGCCATGCCAGTGCAGCTGCATTGGCAAATATCATTTGTACTTTATTTATAACTTATTACCCGTAAATGAAGAATATTTCCCAGAAAACTCCAGTTATTTATATAGATTCCATAGTCAACGTGTTACTAAAAGAAATAAAATCTTATCTATAAAATCATTACAGCTTTAAGGTTTAAGTGAAAAAGTTCCTGATTCAGTGTCAATGTTACTCTCTCAAACAAATTTCTTCTTGGAATTTGAAAACTAAAATTGCCTGGGAAAATAGTAATATGTGTTTACGGGAAAGAATCAGAGGGAGATGAAGACTTCTACATCTACATCTACATCTATACTCTGCAATTCACTATTACTGTGGGTGGCAGAGGGTGCTAAGCACCAATCCTAATTCAGTGCATTCCAATACCGAACAGAACGAGGAAAGAAAGAATACATAAATTTATCAGTACGGCATCTTATTTCTCGAATCTTATCCCTCCTGTCATTGCGACCTAAATAGGTTGCCTTCCTTGACATTGACTATCTACAAAAGCAAAACGTGAGATATTATTAATAAAAAACTGAAATTACGTGAGAAGAACTGTAAAAGTAACGATGTATTCGTTACAGAGTAACGGGTTCGTCGCCTGACTCGAAGTACCGAATCGTTACTCACAAATTCATTTCGTTACTCGGATGTTTCGTTACTCGCATTTGTCGTATAGATACGAACACGTTCCAGCTCCCGCGGGTAACTAATTTTGACATCGTAAATACTAATTTTGTAGTTTTTATTTTGTATAACATTAAAATTTACAGTGCATAATTTGCAAATAGAAAATTCGTATCGATAATTTGAGATAGTTACTGTTGTTTCATTGATCGTTCATTAGTGATTTTATTGATATCAAACATTTTTTTTTTTAAGATTTGATACCTCCTACTTTATTTTATGGCGTAATTTACGAAATAAGAGTTGTCTAATAGCTTGTGATATACATCTCCGCACTTGTTATGTTCTAATAATATTTAATTAAATTGCAATGGAGTGCACGCTCGGGTGGTAATTTCCCTACACACTCAGCTTCCCACCTTTTCTGCATCCACCTGCATTTGCCCTCTACAAATTTTAACTTTAAATTCTTTCAACGTTTTTGGTAAATTATTCATTATTTCTCTTGGTAACTTATTACATTCCCTGACACCCTTACCTAAAAAAGAGAATCTTCCTACACCACTGTGTCTGAAATCGAGTGCCAGTTTGTGGTCATGGTAATCTTTTCCCTCCCATGTATTACTTTTAATTCTTTCCATGCCTCATCATCAATAAACGTCTTGTACACTCCCATAACCCTCTTCACCCTCCTCCTGTCTTGCAATGAATCCCATTCCAGATCTTTTATGATATCTGTGACTGATTGCGTTCTGTGATAATTTCCAGAAACAAATCTAGCAGCCCATTTTTTGCAGTTCAAGAATTCCATAAACAAAGAACAAGGTACAATGACTTATTCCTTTTGCCTGGTGTTATTTATTGTATTATTACGTCAGGATCCATGTGATCTGTTCGGTACTGGCTTTGATGTTGAATGTTTGTTGTAACCGTGACTCAACAACAATTACGAATCTAATCGCAGGTTTGTCCTGTACCTTTTTTATTGATTTAAATTTTTTTAATATTGATATTTTTAAAATGAAACAATTAAAGCGGGATTCATTAGCATTCTGCATGCAGGCCCGATTTGATGGTATGTCCACATTTATTTTAACAAATCTATCACAAAAAGATGAAGAATTTACACAAATAAATGAAAACAGTAAAAGAAGACAGTGGTAAAACCTGCTATTTAAAAACGAAATACTTTGATGAGATTATAATATTTGTTAAATACATGTCCCATTATCATATTAGGCTTCTATTCAGGGTTTTGAGTAGGCTACTTTAAAAAATAACCGTCATCAGTTATTTTCAGTAGATATGTCACTGTCAGGTGAAAGGTCAGGTCTTTTTTTTTATGGAAACAGCTGTTTGTTTTGAAATTAGATTATTCTTTCGCATATAATATTCATTACAGTAAATCAATTGTACATTCAGAGGTTTTCCGTAAGATCCATGTCCTAATTACTTTAAGTTTTATCCAAACGAACAACTTACCTAAACATATTTTACTAAATAAACAATTTACTTAAACTTTACCAAGTGCGACCCGACTCGATGCGAATGCGATGCTTCATGCTAGTTTGTATTGTATCAAAAGTATCGAGTAACGATTCGAAAGTAACGGGTACTGATTGGTTTAGTAACGAATACATACGGGTACAGAATTTCTGGTACAGATCTAGGCGTGAGATTGTTAAACAAGTTACCTTTAGTATTTACTTTTAAGTATTCTTTGAATTAATGGCATTATGTTCTGTTCTGTAGATTGATCTGAAATGTGATTACAGCGAATACGTATATCTAACCTGACCTAAAATTTAGTCTCCGAAAATAGCTTTTTCATGTATAATACGGCTGATTTGCAGCAATAACGAAAAAATTCAACCCAAAAGCTTTAAGTTGCTGATTATGTAATATCGCCAGATTTCCTCAGACATACTGTTCATCTTTTCATCGTAGACCATCGAAGTCATCGCAGATAGATATAAGATTATCAGAAAATGTTTTAAAATTTTTAAAAATTATATTGTGATTCGAAACGATATGTAAAACGGTGCTTGTACGCCCATAAATATTTAACTAACTGCAATTCTAATCAGAAAATAATCATTTTTCAAATAATTAACTTCTAACTCCAGTGTAACAGACTAGTCGAGTGGTCTAGCTCCTCTTCTGTGGGCGTAATTTGGAATCGGCAGAGAGTGTCTGGAAACTCAGGTACTAACCTTTATGGGTTGCTGCTGCTGACCTCCGGCGACCTCGGCTCCACTCTCCAGCTCAGCTGTAAGACTATTTACTAATATCAGGTTCTGACACCACTGTGGATTAAGGCCACAGACCTGTATGGTTGTTCTATGGCTTCACCAACTTAGGCTTACTATGGCAAACAGCAGGTTCTCTTATATTTTACCAGTGAGAACATAGCCTAACTGCTGTACGATACTGTTTATTCCTCGTCCTTGACTGAATACATATCATCCGTTTTGACGCCGTCTGCGAGGCTATCCCCGTAGTCTTGTATTGGATTTACATCTTCTGAAGTACTAGTAGATGATGGAACAATTACTTACATACAAGTAGAATGGCTATCGGAGGATTCCGCCAAGTGTTGCAGCATCGTCGACCGTAACGCGAGACCAGGCTATTAGAGAGAGAGACTATTTTCTATCCGCTAACTGGCATAGTGACATGCCTAATGTCAATCTGTCACTGAGAGAACCGAACACATGTCCTGCGTTCCTTATATTTCCCGCATCGAACATTCTAGAAAACTCTCGTAGCTCGAGAGCCACTCAGCATATATCGGACGTCAGCTTCGAATGGTCCCGAAGCTGCCTGAATGCAAGCGTTCACCTGATGCCGCTCGCTCAGCGCTGAATCTGCCTTTGTCAGCGTCTGTCTCGACCATTACCGGTCTCGCGGTTTACACAGCTACCGCCTTCACTCAACCTTTATTTCCACAATTTATTCCTTTATTCATTTTAATTGTTATCCATTAAATTTGCCCATTACACCAGTCATCAATACTAGTTATGATGTTTCTCCGTACCAAGGAAAACTTCGTTTTCCTGCCAAAAGTATGGAATTGGGAACATTATAGAATCCGTTCTGCACGATATTTGGTTTAGCTCCATTAAAATAACGTATTACTTTCTCTTAGACTCTGATGATAACCACATTCGTTTTACTAATTTCCTGGGAAAAGCTACAACTTTCAAATATAACGACACAAATATTTAAAAAGAAAAACATTGTATCTATTATAATCGAAGTAAATTCCAACCCGCTTGAATCCAACAGCTTCGATCACATGAACAACCCTGCTAACTTGGTATCTCAAGAATGTCGATTACGGTCCCGTTAATTAGTCTCCATGAAATATTTCCCTGCATAAATTGAATTTTTAGGGCTTTATTCCTCGTCGACGTCTATGCCATTAGAGGAGGGAGAGGATTGGAGACAAGGAACGGGGTGGAGTTCGGGTGTAGCATTTTGAAGGAACAATCCCGGCGTTTATCTCGAGTGGTTTTGGGGAACCATAGAAAATTGAAATCTGGATGGCGGGATAGGGATTTGAACCTGTATCATCCCGAATTCCAGGCCCGAGAATTACAGCTCACTTATCGGGCTCAGTCGCAGAGAACTGAAAATTGTAATTACCGTTCAGTTAAGTCTGTGAGGTAACTGATATATCGTTCCTTGCTTTTTTTAATATGTTTATGATAGTTTCTTTATTATTTGTGCTTTGTAAATAAATTACGAGCATGGGGTGAAATCGATTGAGATGCAAGGAATTAGGTTGGTTGCTAGCAGTGTCAGTACATGAGAACACTTGGAATAACGAACATCGCAAGATACTAATACGGTGGAGAAGGACACTAATTAATTAAGTAATTTAATTTACTTTCGATGGAGTGCACGCTCCGATGGCAATTTCTCTGCAACCCCACTTTTCCCCTTTCCTGTGCCCACCTACTTTTGCACTCTACAAATTTCAACGTTTTTGGTAAATTATACATCATTTCATTTGGTAATTTAGTCGAATTCCTGACCCCACACTCTTGAGCCTGAAATCTACTGACAACCTTATGTCACGGTCATCTTTTTACTTTCATGCCCTCCTCCTGACTCCCTTCACCCTCCTCCTGTTTCCCAGTGAATCCCATTCCAGCTCTTTTATAACATCAGGTAGACAGGTACTGATTGTGTTCTGTGGTAATTTTCAGACACAAATTTAGTAACCCTTCTTTGCACCCTCTCCAACTCCTAGATACCATACTGCACCAGCATATTCAAGCAATGGTCTGACCAAAGTTTTATAACCCAATTCTTTTACTTCCCTTTTACAGTACATTCCCTCATCACTCTCTCCAAGAAGTAAAGGATTTTGAAACATTTTCCTAGCTGTAAAACGTGTCCTGCCTAGTTGAGCTTATCATCAAATGTTATGCCAAGGTATTTACATTTCAAGTCTTCAACAAGCAATTGTTTCCCCATCTAATCAGCATTTAGTTTTTTATCTGTGTGCCTAATATGCTGACTCTTCTTTGCATTTTCATCCCATGTTAACCAACCCAGCTAGATATCTTGGAGTTATAAAAATCAAGCATAGCAGTACATTTATAAACTGATTTTATTAAGACGTTTAGTTAAAGAATAAAATGAAGTTACGTGAATGAATGTGTATTTAATTGAATAAATAAAATGGCTTCAATTCCAGTTAGTGTAAAAATATTAATTCGAATTAAATGGTGAAAAATTAGGTTAAATAAAAGATAATTCGAAGTTACTATTTGATATTTGCTCTTTAGGAAACAGTGAACCAAAATATAAGATATATGAAAGGGCAAAATAAGTGAAAAAAACCATTGACAAGATAAAGGGGTGGAATGCGTGGCGAATCGTAGGCGGCTCAACAACGCTGTACGCGTTTACTTTTTTTATGTTACATTGGTACCTCAGTTTTTGTTTCTCTTGTAATCAGTTTTTGTGTGATCTACACTAATAATATTATAAATCCAAAAGTAAATCTCTTTCTGTTACGTTTTGAAGACTAAATGGGTATACCGATATTGATAAAATTCGGCAAGGAAATACTTTGTGTCTTTAGGAAGGTTGCAGGATAATTTTTCGGTATGAATAACAGTTTTAGTCATGAAATTTTTATAACTTATCGAATAGTGACAGACAGAAGGATACGTGTGTAAGTCTGTAATATTAAATCGGTCCCTCAGGCAGTGCTTCTCTCGCAGTCAGATAGTGTATGATCTGTTAACAAACTTCATTTACGGACAAATCTTAATGTTTAATATAGTAGTCGATTTGCGCTGCACTGTTCTATTACTTTGTGTCTGCCTAAATGTTTCTGGTATCAGTTTATTTTGTATTCTTCTCTGACATGCCTCCTAGCCGTAAACCAGACCTTAGGTATAGCTCTTGCAAAGCACTAGCAGCTAAAGGTTGTAACGAACGCGTCTTGTGACCGCTAGTTACATCAATAAGCTATATGTTTATTATTTAAAATGTGGAATATTTTAGTGGGTATTTGGGCGCAGTGTACATTGTACGAGTGTGGAGCGGCAGATCTGAGGAATGCCAGCAGGCCGGTTCCTAGAATTAGCGAGGGGAGAATAGTGAGTGCCTAATGGAGGGGAGATTTGTGCTTGCCAGGTAGACAAACAGGGTGATCGGCGAGAGTTTTCTGTTTTGCATGTGGCACGACGAACGAGGGAAGAGATATTCGATGCCGGCCGGCCAGCACGTTCGGACGATGTGATTTCTAGACTGTCTATTCGTGAGTGGGACTGTTGCTGCTGCCTGGATCCGGACAACCGCTATTTTGTTTGAGCAGATGAGCTCAGGCAAAGGACGACATCTGAGGAACTGTGCTACACTGGTCCATAGCAGAGAAGACCGTCATCCAATGTGTGGCGGCAGACATGTACATTCGGTAATTATACATCGCCAATGAAGGACACTGTGCTAGCTAGACTTTCAAGTTCATAGCATTGCCCAGCTACGACCCTGCAGATAAGAACTCTCATAGCCCGGAGCAAACATCTCTTTCAGAAGTGAAGTCAAAATGTTGGCTTCGTTTACTGTTTAATTTTTGTGTATTTTATATAAAATACCCTGGCGCCCACAAAAAGGACAACTGATTATTTTTAACTAATTTGTTATATATGTCACGTGATTAATTGAAATAAAACCATTTGTGATTTCTCGTATAAAGTATTCACGCAAGTTCTACCTTTCATGATAATAAAATAAAATAATAAAATTAATTATAATTTTAAATCACGTAATGAGGTCAGAATGTTACAATGGCGAACCAAGTGGGGCTTTTCGATTATTAATTGCAAAAATTAATTATGCTATGAACGAAAGACAGCACTATGTCCTTGGCAACTTTCTTATTTTGTAGATAGAAAGTAATTTGTGTTAGTTTCCGTAGTTAATGCATGTATAAATTGATGTGTTTGTTGATCTTAGATGGAAGTTGGTTTTGCAATAAGATCAGATAAATTTATTTTGTGTGCATATTGCGTGTGTTAAATCATAATTATCTTGTGTGACATGGGAATGTGCAATGGGTTTTGTCCAAACGCACTCAAATTCTGTTGTATTACGTCGTTGATAATTGTTGTGATGCTTTCTTTATGGCAATTGCAAGTAGTTGTCGAAATATTTGTGTGGATTTCGAACCATATGTCCAGGGTAACGATATCTTTTCATATTCAAACTATTTTTCCTCGAAGGTATTGGATGAGTAAATTCTTCTTGTAATTTTTCCATTGAAATTATAGAATGTGCTGTGGAATGTTCTTTGGGTTTGATTTTATTGTGCAATCGCGGATTTTATTGAGGCATTTTATTTGCAGATTAGTGTAAAGTCTTTCTGATGGTGTGTTCTGCAATCCTTATTTCTTTTCCTTGTTGTTGTGTATTGGAATATTCTTTGTGTGTCAACGAAATAGTTGAAAATAGCGTGAAGTTTTAAAGTAATGCGCTTGAGATCCAGTACCATTATTAACATGTCGAAAGAAATCATGGAAGGGTCAAATTTATCACATGAGCCAGCACCCACTAATTCAAATAGGGATCATATCGGGGAAGACAATAATCCTGCAGAAATAGCGTATTGCACTCAATCACCCGCTGAATTAGGGCAGAAGAATTTGGATAATTTTCAGACTACCTCCAACATGAGTGCGAAAAACGTCTCGGTGATTCCTGCATTGCAGACCCAGCAACACCAGATGAACGATATAGCGGCTTTATTAATGGAGAAATTTTCACAATTATCTGCTCAATTTACAACACAATTTCAAGAATCCAATGAAAAATTGTCTGAACTCTCAGTGCAAATGTCTAGTAAAATAGAGAGTCTTGAAAGAAAACAAGAAATGGCTCACAAAAGAATTGAAGAGCAGTTTGCTACTTTTCGCGGAGAAATTGGCCGAGAAATAAATGATTTTAAAAAGGAAATTAGCTCTGAGATCACTCTTTTAAGCAAAGTCCAGACGGAGTTAAAGTCTTCCTGCAATGCCCTTGAAACCGCCAACAGGGAAATTTGCCGTAAAGTAGAAGCGAATAAAAGTTCAATTGAACAAATGCGCACAGAAAACAGTGAAAATTTAGGTCAGATTTCTGAGTTTGCTCATTCAATAAAAGATGGTGTTGATGAAAAGTTAGGTAAAATAAGATCCGAAGTTGGAGACCTTAAGAATTCCGTGGGAGAAATGGAGAAAAGTCATAATAATCTAGAAACATCACAGTGTAACCTTGCTGCCGAAACGGAAGTAAAGTTACGTAATATGGAACGGAAACTAACCGAAAGGAATAACTCTGCTAGCAACAATGAACAATGTCAAGCTAGTTGTGCTCAGCTGTTTTCGGGAAATATCGAGTTAAAGCTGCCTAGATTTGGTTCCAAAGGGGAATAAACCCGAAAGCTTATCTCGAAGACCTTGAAAGATACTTTCAACATTAAAGCTGTTCCAGAGTCGGCAAAACTTTTAATCATTAGCCAGTCACTTTTTGAAGAGATCGTTCATGGTTACAAGTAGCGTGTACTCCAGATATGTCGTACACACAATTTAAGGAATTGTTTTTAAGTACTTTCTGGTCAGCAAAAATTCAAAAACCAAGCTAGGATGCGATTTTACCAAGGAAAATACAAGCCTAAACCTGGTGATTCAATGGAAAGGTATGTCGAACGGTTAGTTGTAAAAAGTCGTTACTTCGACACAGTCATGCCAGGACGCCGAGTTCATTGATGTAGTAAGCTCACATTTCAGCCCGAGGGTTCAAGAACACATCTCGCCTGTATATGTAAAGAATATCACTGATTTATTAGAAACACTGCGGAATCTAGATGCCATAGGACAACGAGCGAGCCGTGAACAGTGCGCGGAAAATGTGCAGGACAATCGCTCTAATTCTCATGGATACTTCCGGCCAAATAATCAGAATAACAATAGTAACCCCAATGGAGGTAAAAATTGGAAGCAAGTCCAATCTAGCGATAAGAAGCCGTGGAAGATTGAAGGTCAGCGGGATGGTCACGGGCAAACATGCGGGGGTTCGCCGGAGGTGAATGCTATTCTAACCGTCGATCCCGGCAATAACATTCAGAATGAAAGTGAAAATTAATTGAGAGTTGGTGCAGCACGTGAAACATCGCAGGGTAACCAATTAAAACAATGAGATTTCGCCGGGGATGCTAAGGCCTCTCCACAGTTTTGCCTTAGTAAGTTAACATATTGGCGAAATGGAGGTGTGGAGAATGAGGAGAATGATGCGATCATAGCAAGACCAAAGCATTATCAAACTTTTACTGTAGGGCAACGAGTATTATTACGCACCAGTCCACTATCATACACCAATAAGAAGCTTTTGCAAAGTTTATTATAATATATATATTCCGTGCTTGGTGAAAAGGATAATCTCAGTTAACAGTCACTTATTCACTAATGGAACCAATGACTTTAACCCCATAATTCACGAAACTTTAAAGACTATTCTGATGATCAAAAAGTTTGGTATAGTCGCGCGAGGATCATTTGGTGCAACTTGTTTCTCTTGATAGTGACGATGGGCATATATATGCCGGAAAAGGATAAAAAAACTTTCCGAGATAATATGTTGGGAGTTGATTTCTGGCAGACAGAAGGATTCCAATACGTTGGGGTACATTTACAGATAAATTTCTGGAACTTCACAGATGTTGTGTGGCATATCAAATCACCAAGTAGCCAAGGGAAAAGGATCTCCGAGGTACTAGGTAGAAAATATTTTATTTTTGTTTTGTTCATAAGGAATTACGCGAATCAGCATTCCATGAACAAAATTCTTTTATGCCATGGTGCAAATGTACTTATAACGTTGTCTTGGGAAATCGGGAAGTATATTGGAGCGGCATCCGCGTACGCTTGATCGAGATCATGTTAATTTAATAATCACGCGAGGTCTGTAACAAGCGGAGATAAAAGGGGATGTAATTGTCATTTTTATACTAAAAGGATGGTAGCGGAAATCCATTACAAATACTTTGCTTCGCGGTGACATAGTAAGAAAATATTTGGAATAATCTTGCATTGCTTTGGACAACCCTGCACTTCATAGATGATGACTTCACTGCTTAAAAGTTTTTTTTATTATTCAGATAAGGATATGTTCCCATCAGGTTTATTCATTCATTATATATTGAGATTATGTTTGTGTTATCCTATGTGTTGAATATCTATGATGATCACAACTTATGATGTATTGCGTTATATTTATTAAGAATGGTGTAAGTTAAATTTTCAATATGATATAAAATGTTATTGTGTTAGAACATCTATATCACTACAATAATTTGTTACTTATAAGGTTACATTTGAAATGGTTATATTATGTATTTAAGGCTTGCACAAATCTACCCACAATCAGGGATGGGAGTAAGAAAAGTCTATGTACAAACTAGCCAAGGGACATATGTTCGGTTGAATATTCATGTCGGTGTGATGGAATAGGTTAGAATAGGTTACCAGATTTATAATTACTGTTAAATTAATGGACGAGGAAGGGAAATTTGTACATTTCTTATTGTGAAAATTTAAATAAACTAGTTTTATTTAAATTTGCCGAACCAGGGGGAATATGTAACGAACGCGTCTTGTGACCGCTAGTTACATCAATAAGCTATATGTTTATTATTTAAAATGTGGAATATTTTAGTGGGTATTTGGGCGCAGTGTACATTGTACGAGTGTGGAGCGGCAGATCTGAGGAATGCCAGCAGGCCGGTTCCTAGAATTAGCGAGGGGAGAATAGTGAGTGCCTAATGGAGGGGAGATTTGTGCTTGCCAGGTAGACAAACAGGGTGATCGGCGAGAGTTTTCTGTTTTGCATGTGGCACGACGAACGAGGGAAGAGATATTCGATGCCGGCCAGCACGTTCGGACGATGTGATTTCTAGACTGTCTATTCGTGAGTGGGACTGTTGCTGCTGCCTGGATCCGGACAACCGCTATTTTGTTTGAGCAGATGAGCTCAGGCAAAGGACGACATCTGAGGAACTGTGCTACACTGGTCCATAGCAGAGAAGACCGTCATCCAATGTGTGGCGGCAGACATGTACATTCGGTAATTATACATCGCCAATGAAGGACACTGTGCTAGCTAGACTTTCAAGTTCATAGCATTGCCCAGCTACGACCCTGCAGATAAGAACTCTCATAGCCCGGAGCAAACATCTCTTTCAGAAGTGAAGTCAAAATGTTGGCTTCGTTTACTGTTTAATTTTTGTGTATTTTATATAAAATACCCTGGCGCCCACAAAAAGGACAACTGATTATTTTTAACTAATTTGTTATATATGTCACGTGATTAATTGAAATAAAACCATTTGTGATTTCTCGTATAAAGTATTCACGCAAGTTCTACCTTTCATGATAATAAAATAAAATAATAAAATTAATTATAATTTTAAATCACGTAATGAGGTCAGAACGTTACAAGGTCAAGCTGAAATTGAAGCTACCCTCAGTTAACCCCCCTCCCCGCTCCAGCTCCCAGCTCCTTCGTTTTTTCTATTTTCAAACATGTCGGAAATAGATTCTCTTCATGAGACAGGATCAACGGTAGAATGGTATAGCGATGGGTTTCGCGTCATATTATGCCAACTCGGTGTTGTTTGGGACAAATCTGATGTAACTTACCACTTTCTATATCCAGTTCTGGCAATGAAATTCTAAGTCCAGGCGTACAAAGTCAAGGGTAACTGCTAGTCTTATTATAAAAGCAAAAATATTTAAAAAATCTCGAAGTGAAAATTACACGTTACATATTTAACCAACTATAAAGATATTAACTACTTTGTTGATTTTATCTGGTTATGTAATACTAACCACAAAGATATTGCATCAGAATTACAGCTATTTCAGGTAATAGTGCAGATCTGTTACGTTAATACAAGCCATAGAATGATGTTTATCCAGGGGAAACGGGGCAATTATGTTTGGAAGGTTATTAGTGATAATATCACATCTATAACGAAGATTTTGAGAAAAAATTTATTGGTGCTTACAATCCAATGTATTCAATATTGTCGAGCTGCAGTTTATGAACTTAACCGATTGCCATATTTGCGAAGGGAAGGACCATTTCACTCATATTGTCGCTTACGTTCGGCCTGCCAGATATTGTCTTCTTTTATTTGAGTCACGAAACGGCACCAACGGGTTACAGAGATAAAAATAACTAGATACAAGTAACTCAGGAATCAAATTTTTTATTCCGCACTGCTGGCCATTATAAGCGACAGGTTCAGTAACAAAGACACGCAATGTTAAAGCAACGCTGTGATCAGAGTGGATATTTCTGTTCTTGTAATTCCACCAACACTGCTAGAAATAGAGCAAAAATATGTTTGTATGAAAAATTCTCTGGCCTCCCTTCGGGGGAGTACGAAAATGTGATGAGACGTTTCGAAGCCGCTCTCCGACTTCATCTTCGCCAGAAGCATCAGATTGACGCGTTCCCCGGTGAGAGGCCAGAAAACTTTCCATGCAGTTGATGCATCGGAAAATCTTAATTCCTTTAAAATATATATATATATATTCAAGCCAACATGCCGTCATAAATGTTATCTAACAAAAGCAACCCAACTGAACTCCGCTTGTCCAGTTACAATCAAGTTGTTAGTGATCAGTGTGAGGACTATCCTTTTGAGACAACTGCCCTATTGCACCTCGGTCTCAAATTCGTATACGCACTAAGATATATTTCAATATGGCAAAATGTTACTGTTAATTATTATAAAATAGCTACCTACACTACAACATATGTGCCATTAGTACAAGTCGCAATTATTCTTTCTTTGTGATATTTGACAACAGTGGTTTGCAAAATAATCACTGATACAAGAAACACATATTATATAATAGGCTAACACTACTAAAGAGAATCTTTAACTATAAATGGAATGTCATCCAAGGGAAAGACTGAATTTTATATAAACACCTTCACTGATTTTTCAAGGTGTACATTGATCTACGTTTGTACGTGTTCCTATGCTAATCCCTGCCACAAAATCTTTACATTAAAACCATTGAAGAAGTGTAAGATAACGGATGCTAGCAAAAAATACGTGTCATCGAGTGTATTCCCAAAGAAACACTCACCACATGTTTTAAAATCTTCCGAAAAGTAAACAGTGCGTTCATACGGTTATTCTTTGAAACTTATCATATGTTATGGGTGGGAGTCAGTAAAATTGCGGCACAGGAATTTCCTTAGAATTATTTCAGTGTATCTTGAAAGTATTCGAGTAATGTGAGTCTCAAGAACAACTCTTAAATGGTTTATTTATTTATATAATTTATTTGTTAATTTACTCGAGCAGAAATTCAAATTCAGAGCAGTTTTGAATGCACTAGAAAGCAAAACACGACGTATAATTTCCAGGTAGTCTACAGCTACGCAAAGGCTGACTGGAAGTTAGAATGCGACTAAGTAATGGGGTTTTCCAGCAGACGTCAGCAAAGGCGCACCCACTATCTCACCATCACGCTGTAAGCAACAAGGCGCAATGATTAACATCAGTCCGACACGCCATCTGGCGAGTCCCACGCATGAACAGCTCTACTCTGCTTTCATTTCGTGTTGAGAAAGTCCTCCGGGTGCCTAAACCAGCAACAAATGTGAAATATAAACATTTGCATGAAAATTTATTAAAAAGGTTCTGAATCTGGTGACAGCCTCACAGATTAATATATGCCATTTATATAAATCTATGTTCGTAAATGCGTAATAATTTATGTTGATTTTAATTTTTTCAAACATAATTTACCTGCAAATGAAAACACCGTCTATTAGCAACTGCTTTTATTCATATACTAGCTGATAGCCGCCACTTCGTACGCGTGGATTAAAAATTTCTTTGCCAGAATTGAATATAGAAAGTTGTTCGTAACGAAGGATTGGTCCCAAACAACACCGATATGACCGGAAAGCCATCACTATATCGTTCTACCATCGAACCTTTCTCTTGAAGAAAATCAATTTCCAGCATATTTAAAAACAGAAAAACAAACGAAGGTGAGGGGATGTGTGGAAGGGGGGGGGGGGGTAAACTAAGGGCAGGTTTATTTGAGATTGGTCTCTTCTTCTTTCTTCAGCATGAGCATCCGATTTTTGGGTTCCAATAACTTTAGTTGCTCGTGCTTTGCTAGAGCTACAACTTAGGCCAGTTTACGCCCGCAAGGCATGTCAAAAAAGAAGGCAAAATAAACTGTTGCCAGAAACATTTAAGTAATAGGACAGAGAATATCTACATCTACACTATATAATACGTGTTTTTCTCTGAACTAAATTTATCAACCAATTATACACTATCATAATGCGCAAGAAGCACACCTTGAGCAACCGACGTAACATTACAAACTAACACACACATCCGCGTCTCTGTCACCATTCAATAAGTTCTAAAAAATTTCGCGACTACAACAGTTAATCATTCAAGATCTCGAATTCCTTCAATTCTTCCCTGAGGGATCAATATAACTTAAAAAAGTGTACACCTACAGCATTGCAAGACTACCTACGATTTGCCTCGCATTGCACCCTTAAATTTGCGATATGTACAGTTTAATCCGAATAACCGTAGGCGTGACTCTTACGATCAAAAACAATTTTTAAATATCTTTACCTCCACGGAGGTTTGAACCCGAGACCATGATCCAAACATCAGTAAGCAAGCGCTTTAACCACTGAGCTACCTGACCACTGTATCGAAAGGTAATACAGAGACCTAGACATTCAACGCGTCGGTCTATCGCCGTTCAGTAATTTTTCGAAATTATAAGACAGCATGTATTATTTACACAGATAATTTTTCAACCAAATGTAGACAGTATTTTTCTCCTTGTTTCAAAGAATAAGTGTGCAAAGTTTCATCGAAATCGGATGAATACTGTGGATTTGTATGAAGAACAAACAAACATACATTCATCTTTATATATATATAGATACTCAGATGCGTTTCGCCCTTATGGAAGGGTGCATAGTCAGTGAGTGTGAATGTACTGTACATACATGGTGGTGTTAAGAAAATTGCACTATTAACACACATAACTAACAGCAAAATACATTCTACTTACGAATTATGGTTGTGGCAGTTACATGGTGATGAGAGCAACCCTATCTGCACTTTTTTGAAACCAGAACGGTTACTGTAGCTCCACATAACTATTGTTAACCTTTTTTTAAGGTAACTATATCACTGTGTGAAAATCTGTTGAAATTTATTCTTTGTTTTTGACGTACAGCAAGAACCTTTTTGTTTACATGCGTGTACGGTGATGCCAACCTAATGTTTATGTTAGCGTTATAACATCTGTGTCTATGTTTTATTAAAATATGTCTATATAAGACACAGAGATATAATACAGATAGCAGTAAATTACAGCACTGACACATTACACAAACAGAGACAAACTTTAATAAAACATAGGAACATGAAACCAGTTGCTAATAGATGGTGTTTTCATTTACAATTGTTTAAAACGCAACTGTGGAAGGACGCCCAATTTATTATATGTTAATATACCTGCTTCATCCGAGAAAGTGATGTGAATAAAATCAGTCTCAAAAAGTAATCTTCCTGTTTACGGAAAGCCAGCGAGCTCTTTTTTTTTTTTTTTTTAAATTAGATAATGGTTCCCTTCGAATTTCCTATGTTTTGAGCGTATGAAACGGCGTAGAGAGCAAATTATATATCGAGATTTCCGTGGGTTTTAAAACCCATTAAACTGACTGTGAAACTGACAAAAGAAAAATTCACACGGAAAACGAACTTTCTCAATCTCTCATTTTGTTATCTGATCAGTTTGATATCTTGTTGATTAAGTACCTGTTCTGAAAACTCAAGGTTCCCGGTTAAAATCCCGGTGCGAACTGAAATTATCAGTGACGCTTAATATGATCATAAACTCTGGCAAAGATTTAGCTGTCTATTTCAAATATGGTGTGAACGCTCCGTGGCTCAGATTCCGAGTTCTGTATGTTTGTACGGAATGTGCAATAAATTGAAACTTCGCTTCTCGACTTCTTCCCGGTCAACATTACCATACACAACTCCAATTTATTTTTCAATGAGTAAAGTCTAAATTTAATGGACACATGTGTAACCTGTGACTAACAGGGCCATATGACATTGCAACTATCATTTTCTAAATCAAGTATCATGTGAATTACATTTCAAGAACATATTGAACTTCTAAAAGTACTACACATATGCAGTAGAACTCCAATTATCCGAACTCTGACTATCCGAATCGCTGAATATCTGAATCGCTTTTTTAATCAAGACGGAAACGTACTGGGATTCACGTCGGAGCGTTGATTTGTTTGTGAGGGCGTTTCGTCGGTCACCATGGATTCTAAAATAAAACGTGTTGCGTTATCGTTAGCGGATAAAATAAATTTTATAGAGCAATCAGATAAAGGAGTTATAGGTAAACAGTTACCTGCGATGAACGGTGTTGGACAATCAACGATTTCATACATTAAAAGAAGCAAAGTTACACTTTTAAACTTCGTGTCAGTGCTTGAAAACGAAGATGCAAGTTCTTCAAGAAAATCAGTGAAGGCAGCAACAAAGATTTAGGAGATGCCGTTTTCAAGTTTTTTTAAATTATTTTCAGCAAAATTTTATGGGAAACCCAAAATTCGGGTCCAGTTCTTTGTGAAAAAGCCAATTATCCGAATTCTTTACTATCCGAATGGGGTCCGGTTCCAATTGATGCTGATAATTGGAGTTATACTGTACGCCACCAGCATGAGCAGAACGGATATTTAGCATTTGTAACTAGTTTATCACCACTGGTATTCAGACCACATGCAGATGAAGCAACCAAGGAAATAAAACAAAAAGTCACTGCTGAGCAAAGGTCATGGATACGTTCAGTAAATATTGTAATTTTTCGCAGTTAATAAATTATATGTATATTGCGATTGTTATTTAATTACTTCCAGTTGCCTGCAACTTCGTTTACGTGATCTGTTAAAGTACGGATTTAAATTATCATGTCACAGTAAACAAAGACGACGCAAGCGACAAAATGGAGACGTAACTTCATTCCTCCGAATAATGCCGTGAGGGTAGTGCGCTATAATGACTGCGAGGATTAAATAATTCAGACCAATATTCCACGCGTGAATCGCGTTGAACGAAAAATGGATACTAATTTCTGGACACTTTCAGATAAATTTCTCAGCTTTCCGACTTCAAATTAAAACAACACATACCCAATTTTTCCCTGTGCACTATGCACTGAACATCATTCGAATTCTTATCAAAATTAGAGCAACAGTGATGAGTAGGTCTCAGGCAGATTTATAAACAGTGGAAATCAGCGGTAGAACATTAGTTCGATAGTCAGGACATGTATCGCATTATCTATTCAGGCGGTTTAGTATTTTTATTTTCTCGTGGGTTCGCGAAGCAGTATGGTAAAATGGACGCTTCTAGTAACGGTTGAGTGGGAAGAAATATTTTCCCCCTGTTCGCAACGACTGTACTCGCACTAAAATCATCTCCGCCTAAAGGCACGTTCCCATAATCCCTTGTAACGAAGGCGAGACGGGACAGGACCTCATTAGCCGAAGTGTAGGGACGACCGCGGGCCGCAGGTTAGTCATAGCTTACTTCACCGCTACCTCCGCACCACGTTGCCTAGTGTCGTTTGGCACAGAGCACTTTACAGCAACATAAGGGGTACGCAACGCTGCTGCAAACCGATGGCAACAGCGCACCGCTACACACGCCTGCGATGTTTACCGACTCAGAGTGGGTAGCTGCGTCTCGTCTCCGCTAGTAGAGGCGGCCCTGTTCCCATGGCGTGTGGTTGAGTATTCGTCCCGTCCCGTCCCGTCTCGCCTTCGTTACAAGGGATCTTGGGAATGCGCCTTAAGAGAAAGGAAACGGCATGGATGTTCCCGCGCCAACGTGTTTCAATGGACGGCCAGTAGTGGTTTAGTTTGTCTTCCATGTGTCTCATTCATATTTTTTCCACCAGCTCTACGGTACTTCATGGATCACCGAGGGTGTAGCAAACACATCCGTTGGGGCTATCGGCCTCTTAGTGATCCGAGGAGAACTGTTTCCCTAGCTGACATGAAATTTTCAGTCGCTAAATGGCGTAAGTGGGCTTTATGATGTCGAATTATGCGTATACCGCCGTTATCTTTTGATTTGCCAACGTATCGAAATCCATTCTGGTCTTCTGTGTCCTCTTCAGCTAGTGAATCTAATCCTTCCCACTTACGTTCAAAATGAAATAGGTAATTATATAACTAATTATTGAAGATTAAGGCGTGCTGCTAATCCATTTATTGGTCTGACGAAATCTGTGGTGATACAGAAGAAACTGCCAAAAAGGATATTCTCCTATGAAATGCTATGTCTGCAATGAATCAGTTAATGATCAAAGAGATAACGACTCAGTGTTGGAACAGGTGCTAGGCAGTGACTAGCCTATACGAGTATCGGCTGGCTATGATATGAACCATTTCGCGACTCGATCTCAAGTGAGCAAGACTCTGATTCCCTAACGCTGTAACCAGTTCGTTTTTACGTCATACGAGATGAATTGAGCCGGTTACAGGAGAACCGCTGATCTGCCATACGTCATGTTTCTGAACAACAGGCGTTACATTGCCAGTTCATGTGGCAGGAAAGTTCCAAAACTCCTCTATGCTCTTCACGTAATTCTACAACTTACAATATTGTGTAGTAATATTCCTAAATCTCAAAACGACTTCACTTCTTCAATCAGCGCGGACCGCGAGGTTTATCTGCTGGGTTGTCATCGGCAGGCCCCGACGGAGCTGATCTACGACGGGAAGTTAGGCGCCGTCGCCTCCATCTTCAATATGAGATTCATCAATGGTCTCTGCATCACGCCGCCGCTCTTCAATCACTTAAGTGATAAGGCAGTTTGCTGTATGCAGTCTACCATTGGTTTAGTGTAATATAATTATATTCAAGGTACTTCTTACTTTCCGCAAGACGTAAAAATTCGGGACGATTGGAAGAAAACGTCATCAGGCGCTCACCAATTCGCAGCAACGTCTTCGCTTCATACATGTGCCGGTTAAGTTGTTATCTCTTCCGCCAACACTGCAGTCATGTTTTATTCCCCTGAAAGCGACCCTGGTATTCTCACATAGATTGTTTCTTCCGCTGTGAAACTCTAAAAAGTGTTAATACCTATGCTGCGCTGCAAAAGACCCTTCCCTTAACTGATTTTCAAGTGTGGTTAATTCTGCCCATTTGAACATCATTGAGTTAGATAAACCATGTCGCTTTTAAACGTAAATACACTAACTTCAACGTTACATTTCATCTGTAGAGCATTTCAACTCATGCACCAATTTTACGCAAATGTGTTTGTGATTGGTCAAATGTATGAACTTTATTATTGCATTAAAAAATTTATATAATATGTAGAATTATTTACACCGCCTGTGTTTATTAGATCATTTTTTAGATTTGGTTGCTTCTTATTTTTCGTTTGGCCATAAGAAACTGTTCTTCATCCGAGTATAAATATTTAAAGAAGTGGATTTTGGCCATTAATTCAATGTTCGCAGTTGAACACACAACTTGTTATGGATTGGCCGGTGGGGAAAGATTAATTGCTTACCTTGCATAATTTAAATCGCCACCTTTCACTACCTTCTGCAAAGCATATATATTAACTTCAGGAAACAGAGGTGAAACCATTATTTCTGTTTATTAGTATTTGGAAAGATCCTAAAATAATGGTTTATTTGGTACTCATGAATTCTTACAGAGGTATAATCTTAAAAATCTGTTTTGTGCAAAAATAAAATTCAATTCAATACCTCGTCTTACAGTTGCGAAATAGCAAACAAATAATTATCGTTTATTGAAGCTAAGAAATTGCAATACATGTACATTACAAAGATTTAAAAATATCATATGCAACTGAAGCAAAAACTCTCTTATGCATAATGAGAGCGATCCTTGTATCACAATCATAACAAGCAAACATCAGATTTAACTGGATTTCATAGGACGCCTAGGAAATAATTTTTTCCCACAAAGAATAGTTATTGAAAGTTTCCAAACATGGAAGTCAGTCTTTCAGTTCAAACCAGAAAAAGAAAACAAAAAGCACTCTGATTTTAGACACAATCAGCTCAGAAATTTATGTTCCGCGGCTCAAGAACTCTTACTCATTAGACCATTAAAGGGCTGTCTCAATTATTCCACGGAGTACACACTGTTTCTGGAGGAATAATTACCGTGTCTGTCTGGTTGCACGAAGCGTCGCAGCAAGAGCGCTATCGTCACTCAAATAGCGCACCTGTCCAGGTTCTGCAAGGCACTTGTCACGTCAACTAGCACATGTGACAACATCGATGGGACTTGGCGCTCAGTCATCCAGTCCTCCAGAAAACTACTCTGGCAAGCAGTGGCCAGACCGTTCGTTCTCGACGAAGTGAAGTCTTCTCGCCTCTCAGAGCTCGTCCCTGTCCTCCTCCTCGGCGTGTATCATGGAAAGACAAAATTTGTAAAATTTCCAATCACGTGAGGAAATAAACACATCGGATTGGCTTCGCGAAAGTATCCCCTCTTTGATGGCCAATACATTGCCTCTCATTTGCTAAGAATCTTCGTGTTCTTTCGAGATTGCTCGGGAGGTTGTGTAGCAATAATTTTTCCTACAATACACCGAGCAAACGGAGCATTCAAGGATTCCTTCCGCAAAATTCCCTTTGTCCAGCCTTTCTCACCGGTATTAGCGTCGTCTTGACAGAGATAAACCCCCGCTTTGTCTGGGACTACCTGACTACAGCTGTGGTCAAATGTATTGGCGGGTCTCTGTAAACGCGCTGTTGCCGTACTTGGGAACAATCTCGCGATGCGCTCTCTTTCTGTCACTAGAAAATTGCAACGCTGAGCGGCCTGTGTTGCCTACTACGAGCGACAGCAGCTCGCTACCCAACCCCATACCTTCCGCCTCCCTTTCAGCACACAAAGAATGTGTGAACCTGTGAATGGGAATTAGAAAGGTTATCAGTGTGAGGATGAGCGTGCTCGAGAGAGGATATTTTGATTTTAGGTGATGTGCGATTTTTACGTGCGATATTAATTCGTTTTAGTTATTTATTAATTATAGTAATTTACTTTAATAATTTTACCGAACAAAAAAGTGTAGTAATTTATAATTGGGATAATTTAGGAAGAGAAACGTACTACTGAAAATGGATACTCGGGAAGATACTTATTCTGTTACTCCAGTTGTTCCGGGACCATCAAGACGCACGTCATCGATAGCAGAACCACTGCGGCTGAAGAAGACAACAGAGTTTCGCCGGCAGAATAAATCTAGCATTCACAATGTGTACAAATATTTTAAACTTCTTGTAGACAATGATGGTGAAATTTTGTCATCTACATGTACGCTGGTGAGAAAAGACTTGAAAAATATGAACATACTTGATAGTAATGAAATAAAAAAACTGTAGTGATTTGTTACCGCAAAAAACAACCATATTGCGAGAAACTTTAGGGAATGGACAAGCTATTTGCGCGGCAGCTTGTGATGTCGGTTTGAGAACTGTCCAGCGCGTGTGTCGTTAGGGAAAATCACCTACGTTTGTTTCTCAAAAGAAAAATATGAAACAATACAGCAATCTAACAAAGATTAGCGACTTTAACAGGGAGGACAGTACACGAATTTTAGGACAGTGGTGAGTGGTAATATCATCATCATTATCGTTGGGGACCATCTCCAGTTTCCCGGGTGTGGTTTACGAGCCTTGGTTGTTGTAGACGATTGTTTTCCACCTTTTCCTGTCCAGAAAAGTTTCTCTGTTTGTGATGTACTCCCAATTCCAGCCTCTTCTCTCTACGAGTTTCATACGAATTCATCATCAAACTTGGCTATGGCGAAATTTATCTTCTGGTCCAGGTCGCATTTCAACTAATCACGTCAATTTTGAGATACATCTCGAGAACTAGGCGAGATATAAAAAAAATATTTTTTACTTTCAATTTTTCTCGTCGAGTTACATAAAAATCCATCATCAAGGGTTATCATAGAATCCCATGAAGTACCACAAATCTCGCACCATTAATTAATCCCTGACTGCCATTAAGATTTCTATTTAACATAATAATAGCATTTTTCTTTGAAAGCAATTTATGAGACGGTCTCGCAAATGGATCTAGCGATTTGGATGAAATTTCATATGTAGATAAAGTTTGACTTTTCAAGTTTTTAACACGATTTTTTAAAAAAAGGAGCAATTTATGTTTTTGGTTTCTCGAAAACGGCTCTAATCTCATTACGTAGAAGGTTCAGGTACCAGTAAGCCTACTGATGTTAATTACGCTTTTCTTTGGTTAACTGTGCACCTCAAAACGCCTATGAAGCCTTTTACTTTACTCGAAATCTTGGATGTTGAACAGAAATCGAAAGATGCCGAGCGAAGATCGGTCACCCAGGTACTGTTTATTAAACTAAACAATAATTAATTTAAATTGAACGAGATAATCATCTAGTCATCATGCTACAAACTGATTCATTGCAACTGGAACGCAACCATTTGGAGCAGTATAACGATTCACGGCAATAGCTTTTCGTCAATTGGATTTCAATGAAAAATGGGTACTAATTTATGGACAGTTTTGTATTAAATTTATCAGTTTTCCGACTTTACACCAAAATGTAACATACCATACTCTACCCCCGTTGCCAGATGTAAAACATTATCCAAAAGCCTATCAAAATCCGACCAATGGTTTTTGCGGGCATCCAAACAGGCAGACATAAATTTTAAAAACTGTTTATTCCTTCTCCTCGGTCATTAACAGTGTTTAAACCTATTTTTTTCCAGAAATATGTTAAATTTACATTCTTCCGGTTACGGTTTAGTTACAGTATATGTATAGACTAGCTGGTGCCCGAAACTTAATTTACGTGGACTGTTAATGTATGTATTAAGCCGATCATGCCATAGTTAACACATCACCAGCAAGAAAACAAGCAACTGAACCCCGAATAATACGTTATTACGCTAAAATCACGCAAAGCATTTGGAATGCGATAAATAATGACTTCGTGAGATCTCTTTAAAATACGTGAGATGATGGTTATACCCCTACTTTTGGATGAAATACTCCCCCTAAAGTCGACTTTCGCGTCATTTGTGGACCCTTTTTTTAGCTCTAAAATCGTACAAGAATTTCAAAACCACAAGTGAGATTTCGCCCCCCCTCCCCCCCTTTCTATTTCACCTCACGTCATTAATGGACGCCCCCTTACATAGATCACATTCTATGAAAATCGGCTGCTAATTTGTATCTTAAGTTTTTCATCTTTCCGAGTTAACATCAAAATGAACCACTGCCTGTTTTATTCCCTAAGCTATGGGTTGAATATTATTCGAAATCCCATCAAAACTCGATCAATGGTTTTTGCGGTCAGTGGGAAGTGGATACAAATCTGTTAACACATTTATCTTAAATTTCTCAGTTTTCCATTTCCACAATAAAATCAATTATACCCACTATATCCACCAGTTCTATTCAAACCCCGATCAAAACGCAACCAATGGTTAATATTACGTGAATCCAATTCATTCCAAACAGACAGAGATAATTTTTAAAAACAGTTGATTCGTTTTTTGTAGGTCACTAACGATGCCACAGACAAAAATATCTTTCATATTAAGACTTTCTTCCAGTTACAGCCTAATTATATGTATAAATTACTTTAATATTTATAACAGTGACAAAGCAGCCTTTATGAAATGAACGAACTCTTATATATCAATTTAAATTTTACCGCCCCTAACAGTCACTAAGCAGAATTCTCATCCTTCATTGATTCACTTTCTATATATCTTGTTAATCAATACTCTCATCTATTAGAGAAATATTAATGCCATAGGGAGAAACTGAATTAATAAAATCCTAACTTGCAGCAATACTTTAAACAGTGAACGAATAACAGAAATTAGAGACTTTGATTTTTATAACAATGACAGACATCTTAATTCAAAGTGCGACCAGCTTGCTGAAACATTATGTCACCCCTATTTAAAATCTTTGTACATTTTAAGGATACCGTAAATGGAAATTGGGGGTTCAGTATTTTCTGTACTTATGAGAGAAATGTGTATTTCTATGACTCTACGGAGCAGACAGTGAAGGTTTCTTCCAGGCTAAGCGAACAATTATTTTATTTCACTTTTTAATGTATGATCTCACTTATGAAAACGGCATGAAAAAAAATGTGTTGTACCTCTAGGCCTTTAAATTGGAAGTAAATGAAATAAGAAGTCAGTGAATTCAGTGGGAGTCATTTATCTTTTTAGATTTTCGATTGCATCGACCGCAGAAGTAATAGTTTCCTATGGAATTGATTAAAAGCAGAGATATTATTTAAAAACGATGCAGCGTCATGATACTGATAGACATCCACATCAAAGAAGAAAAAAACAGTGAAATAGTTGTTTGGTGTGCACTCAAACGAATTTGTCACTATCGATCACAGCCTGGATCTGTTACTAAATAGCTCTTGATTCAATCAAATTTTCGTAACTTCTGTGGAAAGAAGAAAATATTTACAGTTCCAGTAAATCTGTACTTTTCTACATGATACTCACACGAACGAAAAATCTGTGTTATGTCTTTGGATCGTAAACAGAAAGGGATGTTTACATTTAGCAACGATGCTTACAGAAAATTGCAAAAAACATTTATGGCCTTCAAGATCTGTATCGTCCACACATTTAAGGATTTTATTGTAATAAAACTATTGACACTTCGCTGGGAAATTTTTAACGTTGCAACTATACTTATTTTAATGTGACCTCATGTTTACAGCTCATACATACTGCACTGTGATAGTAATCTCTAAAGATTCATTCCTTTTGTTAATAATTTGTGCTTACATGTGAGGGGTAGTCGCCTCGGATTAGCCGACGGTGACGAGGGAGAGTCGAGTAATTCCCCAAGGGACGCATAAAACTACCGCCCTTTGCTCTTCCCACGGGAACTCAGTCAGTTCTCGGTTAGCAGAGTGCAGCAGACAGCGCAGTCTGGCTCCCACGCGGAGACACGGCGTGGAGTCTGAAACCAGTTCCCACAAGCTCTCGACAGCCTAAGGGAATTAACACTCATATGCGCCTACATTTTCTTCGTATTCGGAAAAGTGAAAAATACAAGTCCCATGAGTTCGGAGGCTGTCCGGTAAAAAAACGAAATCGTACAACTATGCGAAAACTACAAATCATTGATCAGTTCTTTCACAATATTGTCCAAAACTAAAACATTATTTAACGAACCTTTATTTTGTTAGAAATACTAAAAAATAGTTGAGGAGTGCGTGTTATTGAAATGGAGAAGTATGAAACTCATGCCATAATTAAACATTTGTACAAGAAAGAGATGCAATCTAAGAATATTCATGAGGATACAGTGCTAACATTAGAAGAAAGAGGTCCTAGCCACAGTACAGTAAAAAACTGAGCCCCTGAATTTTAGTTCGGGAGAACCAGCCCTGAACATCCACGCTCAGGAAAGCCAGGGAGATAATCACTAGCGAAAATTTTTACAGGGGTTAATTCACTAAAGTAAACATTTTACATATAGATTTGTTTACATCAAAAAAATATATGAGAGGACTGTAAGGTTGTTGAAGACCAAATGATCGTTTTTCTGTTAATAATGGAATTGAACTTAGCAGAAGTGATGAAAAAGCTTTCTCTTTCAATAATATATATGCTTGCGATAAGTTCGTTAAAGTTCTCATACAGATATTAGTATAAAACTGAAATAAAGAATCAAGTAAGCAATTTAAATGAGTGCGAACGTAGAGAGAGATTCGTTGCGGCGGACGTTCACTGACGGAGAGAGAGATTTCGCCGTCGCAGCCGCGCAGAACCAATAGCAAACTCTTTATTGGGTGTCTTCTGTGCCTCCAATAACTTGTTTACGCGCGCCCGGCTTGGTCTGTCCTGAGGCAATATGCCTGCACCCGGCCAAAGCGTAGTGTTGTGTGCTGTGGCTGTGTTAAGCCGCTTTACCACTGGGTTTGCTTGTTAGCTCCCGTTGTTTCTGTGGCCCTGCTTTTAATCAGCATAAACCATTGATCCGGGATGTAGTTACTGGCACCGTGTGTCCTTTTGTGATCTCATGCCGTTATGTTCAGCGCGCTTTGCATAGTTAAAGCTCGTGGATTGCTCAGTGTAGAAAGTTCTAGAGAAACACGTTCCGAAAAATTTCACTTTTGTTTCTTATGTCATCACGGCTGATGCAAATACTTAATCTTCTGATCCTTACATACTACATCGTTTATAAGTCGCCACTATTGACTATAAATAGACTACAAATGGACCTGGCGTGTATGTAAGCTATAAATAATGGTATTAACTTTATGACCATACACTAAACGGTTATAACTGTTCAGTTGTTTTCATTAATACAAAAAATAAAAAAAATTAGACATTTTGGTGGTATGCTGCTATTGTGTGAACAAGCTATGTTTCTCGGTTTTCTCTGGTTTTGTGCCTGATATGATGACCGATCTAAATTCGACACAAGGTATGGGTGGTTTCGGATATCGTCTTCCCAAATAAATAAATACTCTAGAAGAGGGATTTTCCTGATACAGTGCAGCATGTAAGTTTTATTGTAGAACAGGTTTCCTCTAGCCCTAGCACTAACAATGATTAATAATGATATCCGTGAAATTTGTGAATAAATATAAAATTAGAGACAGGAAAATCACTTTAATAATCCAGAAGTAACACAAGCAAACGTCTTCATACGCTTAATTCTTAAATGACACTAGTTGTGATAATCCATTTGAAGTGTACCCTATATTAGGAAAACAACTTCTCGACCTCACTGTGGCCATTTGCTACCTGTCATTGATTTTCAAATAATATTAGGTATAAAAACAAGTCAGGTGGGCGCCAGAGATTGGAGTGTACCCTATTCTGAGGGAAGCGACATCCAGATCTCAAAGTATTATTATTGAAACATGAATTATTGAATTAACCAAGAAAAATGACACATTACAGGACTGGATGGGATCTAGTGAAAACAAGGTTCACAATCTGACTTTACGATTTACTTATGTATTTGAATTGTTTTCTTGACAAAATTTTACAAAGATTAAATTTTCTTTTTTACATCACTTTTACTGTGGAGCAGGAAAGTCTGTCTCGGGGCGATATCTAGGGTAAAACGATGATGATGCATAAGTTCCTTTTTCTGAATGGTGATTACCATTGAGGCGAATCTAAGTTGTGCAGTCGGTGGATTGACCAGCTCTATGTAACAGCCGGCTGCCTCCTTGCTGTCTCCCCCTTGGTCAGCTGGGCGGTCGACCTGCCACCCTCGGTCGGTAGCCAACAAGTTCTCTTGTCTTCCGTGCTGCCGGACGAAGCGTCACTTTGCACCCCCTCTTGATGACGTCGGCCAATGTCTGTATTTGGAGGGAACCTCTTCTTGCTGGTTGGCTCGGGATATGCAACAAAAGCGCCCTTTTTTTCATAATAAAAATACAAGTTTTTCCTATTGGCTGTACTCCCTGGCTTCCCCTCACCCTTCATTCTTGGATACAGATTTCCTTTTTATTTTTTATTTGTTACCGAAACAGTCCAGGCTGCTCTTGAGCTGTGGTCCTGTTACGGGACTGTTTTCTGCTATCCGTCACATCTAATGGCAACACTCAGGGCCTGGCGTTCCCCAAACATTAGCGGAACCTCCCCTGGGACCGACTCACTCACGACGAGAAAAGAAATACGCACACATGTGTTTCGTCCGGAACATTACACATTATAGCATTGTAATAGAATTCATATCATAAGGCAACTGTTTAGTGACAGTGCTAAATTACTTTTTAAAAATCTATAGCAGAGCCACCGGTTATCCTTGCTTTCGTGAGTACGCTATTTAAAATAATATCGAGTTGTATACACACAGGTACTAGTAAATGAAGGATTACTTTCTTAACTAGTTGGTCGTCTTTGACTTTCTGTATTGTAACCTATTTGGCAAAGATCATAAAAAGTCAGAGGTTTACGCTTTTAAGATACGGTGCGAATAGCCATCAAAGTTTACACCTTAAATAGTAAATAACAATATACTTGAAACACCAACGCGTTAATTGTGTACCTGTGATCGTGCCCGAGTATATCATCATTGGTCAATAGTTATTTCATAGCAGCAAAGTAAGTGGAAAGTACGGTACATTACATCTAAATAGGCTAATTAAAAAACCATAATGTCAAACTGAAGTTTCGCTGTGAGCATAGAGTCTCCACCCTCGACATGGGAGGGTACGGTATATGTATGTTTGTTAACTATAATCTGTTATATAGTAACCATAAATTATACAGCAATATTTTATTCTTTGTAAAATATACAATTTTTGTAACGGAATGACTTGTTAATTTATTTTTAAATCTAGAAGTAGGGTATGGTATCATATATAACATTTTGAAACCAGGTAAAACTCGACATGCTTTCTTCCCTTCAAGCCCCAAAACCTCCATTACTCGAAATCTGATTCCTCGATAAATCGAAATAATCTGTACTTCGCTACAAGATACTTCAGTACATATTTTCCCTCTACAACTCGAAATAAATATATTTGATCTCCATATCTCGAACATTTCAATGTTTGATTCTACTACCTGTGCAACTTCATGATTCTAAATTAATAAGCTCTCCAACTCGAAGAAAAAATAAGTGAGGTAACGACATTAAGAATATTGCCGGAAGTACTTTCTTAGATGTGAAATAAAAAAAAAAAAGTTTCTTGAAAATTTTTTCGTATAAAGGATTAACGATTTTTACAACTGACGTCAATACATGTTTACGAGGAGTCCTTTTGTTTCAATTTGAGTATTTAATGTTATGTATTGTTGTGAATTTCGTTTGAGCTTTATCGAAGCAAGTCTTTAATTTAGCATAATCAGTTTGGTTCTACTGGCATACACGTCAATTTTTGATGCAGTACACAAACAGGATTATTGAAAAATGAGTGCTGTGAAACGTAAATTGAAACTTTGAGTCTTTCTGAAAAGTTAGAAATGCTCGAAGCTCTAAGAACTGCAAAAAGAAGAAAGATGCTGCTGATCAATTTGGCTTAACGGTGAGTGCTCTGTTAACAATAATAAAAAATTAATCTGAAATCATGAAAAAATTGAAAGTGGTTAAAATTTGTTCTGCAAAAGACAACGATTTGCAGAATATCACAATTTAGAAGAATGCTTACTTAAATGGTTTAAGCAGTGTCGAAACCAAAATATTAGTGTTAGTGGACCACTATTACAAGAAAAAGCATGTTATTTTACCTGTGATTTTTTTTTATGTCTACGTATGCCTACAAATTCTTAAGTTGAGAATAACCATTAAATCTGCAACACGAATTTTTATTTATTTCACCTCTGTAACTCAAAATTCGGGAGATAGGATCTAAACCTCTGCAAGTCGAACATGTTTCTACAAAAACCGCTTTAAATCAAAACCCTTTATAAGTTGAAAAGTTCATAGGAGAAGATCAGTTTGGGTTTAGGAAAAAACCGCGGTACAAGAGGAGCAATTTTGTCCTTAAAATTGATACTTGAAGCGCGGATCAAGAAAAACAAAGATACTTTTATGGCGTTTGATGATTTAGAAAAAGCTTTTGATAATATTAGATGGGACAAGATGTTCAAAATTTTAAAGAAGTCGGGTCTAAAATACCGAGATTGAGGAATACTTTATAATCTTCATAAGAATCAAGTTGCTATAATAAAAGTAGAGAACCAAGAATAAAGGAAGTGAAAAAAAAAAAGATTTGAATGTGGCATAAGGTTCAAGGAGGAATAATTAGTATGCTATGATTTGCCGCTGACATTGTCTTGTTAGCAGAACAGGCTACTAAGAAATTACTGACTGTCATAAATAAAAAAAACTGAAAGAAGATTTATACTAAATATAAACCAAAGCAAGTCAAAAGAGATGAAATGTACTAGAAATGATAGCATTAATAGTGGATTAAATATAAAAATATGATAGAATGTGATAGAAGTAAATTAATTCTGCTAATTAGGAAGTAAAATTTAAAATCATATGTGGAAATTCTACATATATGTGGAGCACAGCACTTTATGGTAGCGATGCATGGAACTTAGGAATATCAGAAAAAAAGGAAAATTTTAAGCATTTTAAATGTGATGCTCTGGAATGATGTTGAAAATTATGTGGATACGTACGAAATGAACGTGTTTTGGAAATGATGGGTGAGATAATAAGCTTGTGGAAGAAGTTTACAGAAAGAAGAGTCAGGGTGGTGGGTCACATTTTAAACATACTGGATTGGTTAATTTGTTAGTGGAGGGAACAATGTGTGGTGTGACAGTGTCACCCACAATGAATATAATTAAATTATTATTAATTATATTCATAATTCCTCACATTTCTCTTTTATTATATTCAAATTTATTAATTATTTAGTCTTGCAACGTGTAATTAATTGTAAATAATGAGGGTTGTCTGGATAGGTTAAATGTATGTTTAAAACCAGGGCGGCAAAAAGGTATATTTTATTGTAAATCAATTTTTCTGTAAACGCATGGCTCAGAACGCTTGAATATTGAAGGCTGGAAACTGCCATTTCGACGGTTGGGGCAGGAACAATGGAGCAGGCGAGGCGACTTGGTGGCGTCGGGCCAGCCCGGTTTGAGTCCCGTTCGAATTCGGACAACGACCTACCCCTACCCCGCTACTACCCCGAAGGCCACGTAGGAAACGCGCGAAGGAGGCGGCGAATGCGACGCATGATATTAAACACGTGACGACGGAAATGTGTAGATAGCCAATCCTGAACACTTATTGGGGTCTACAATACTAATTCCGTGGAGTTCTTTTACATGTGGCGAGCAACTAGCCGAGGAAGAAGAAGGAGCCATTTTAGACATCACTTCTGTCCAAGACGAGCTGATGAACGAACGTGACTTGGGTCCAAGACGAGCTGGTGAACGGACGTATCAGCCGATACGCTCTCTGATGATCATTGTGGTTGATCATTTCTTGCTTTGGGAAAGCGAGATGTTAAGTGGCGTGCTTGCCATTATTTGGAAGTTATGCTAATAACGCGGGCGTAGCCGCGTATTTAGCTTCCATTGCTGCAGTGGCATTGTGTTTGTCGCTCACCATCATGGCGATGATTCTATGGTAATGTACCAGAAACGACGGTCACTATCCAGTGGATTTTAACAGACTTATGTGCCCTTAAGCGACGCCTGGGTTAAGACTCTGCTCCCGCCACTTAAATTCTGAGCTAGCTGAATTTATATTTCGATACAATTTTTTCTTAAGCATTTTGCTGTTTGTTAATTCAATTTTGATGCTTTTCATTCACTTTATACGGCGCCCCCTGGGATTTTCCTTTGTACAGTAAAATGTTAGCTTCAATTTGATGGCCTGTGTTGCCATGTTATTTCAATGTTAACTTTGCTGTTTTTATTACTTGTTTGAGATATTTCATTCAGTTTTGTTTGCTTACTCCGGCGAATTGTAAACGTCGGGTATTGCTTGTTTTTGCTGATCTAATTGTGTTTAACGTAACGTTAATTACTACCCGACCTTGTAAGGCCATAAGACTCAATAAATGAGGTTTTATTTTGTGTCTGAAATTCATGGTTCTAGTTAGTAACCTATTAGATCCCCTTATAGCATCATTATTATATATAATTTTCATTTTCAGGAATTATTTTAGATTTTAATAATTCCCCCCTCCCTTTTTTGGCAACTCACGTTTTTCTTTAACGGTAGCCAACAAATGGTCACTTTACAATTGGCACCCAACGTTTCGGGCTTTTGCAAGTCGAAATTATTTTGAGAATTTCACAAGTCTAAAAAAATCCATGGATGTGACCTGTGTTGATTCATTTTATTATTTTAGAATAAATTTTATGTTGAAATTTGTTTGCTTTGTTTGCCATGCTTGATTTAAATCTAAATGTGTGATTTATTTCAATCAGTTGTTCAAGTATAGTTTTTGTTCACTTGCATCAAGCATGGTTAGTTTAAAATTAAAGATAGAGTCAGTGCTTTTGAAATTTTAATGCATGGTAAAAGTTCAGATTTTTCTTTATGCTGATTTTGCTCATGTGTTGAGGTATTTGTGTCGCATGAAACATCGTTGTTTTTCCTTGTTGTTTAATTTTGGATGGGTTTTATTTCATGTTGAAGGGATTTATACGCGAAATTTGTTTAATGCTGTACTTTTCGAGTTAAATCGTGCCGGTTGTATTTGTTTGTTGTCGATTGTTCGAATTGTTCGGAGTTGAAATTTTGTATCTTACGATCAAATCTATGAAGTTGAGGTCACGCACCATTAACAGGGCAGATCGATCAATTATTCGTAACATTTCCGAGCAAACTAACGCGATGGATCAAGCACCGGAAGTACACGAAATGCCGTTGGCGAACGAAGAGTGTAATGATACTCCTAGTACGCGTAGCATCCATTCAAATGCATCATTAGATGGGGAACAGTTAGGGATTTTTCCAACCCCAGACAATGAAACCGTTCAAAATCCACCCATGCGGGCAGAAGTTGAAACACGTGCGTCGCAAATAACGGTAGAATTGCCACCGGCGACCGCACAACCCCAAGACCAAAACCTAATCCTTAACATGCTGGCGGAATTCAGTAGGCAAATAAATAATAAGCTTGATTCACAGAAGGAACAAATAGATGCACAAAGTCAAAATTCTGTCTCATTGAGGGAGGAGATAACTAAGCAAATGGCTTCGCAAAATCAGAAATTGGATGCACAAAATCAAAAATTTGAGTCGCAAAATGCTTTGTTGAAGGGCATGGACGGAAAATTGTCCGTTTTTCGCGAGGAAATGACCCGTGAAATGAATGCATTCAAATCGGAGATGCGAGCGAATGTTTCAGTGTTGGAGAGACGCACAGATACGATTCAGGCAACTTGCACTGCATTGCAGGAATCAAGCGCGGAAATCTCGAAGCGTTTGGACGCGACCGAAAAATCTGTCGAGCACGTGCGGCAAGAAAGCCACCAGAGTCTCGGTCAGATCTCGGAATTTGTCCACGAGATTAAGGATAATACTGAACGAAGCTTGCAGGCTGTAAATGCAAAGATGTCGGAGGTTGCAAGTCGGTTGAACAAGTACAAACGGCACAACAGGATTTGCAAGAGTCACAGCAAACCACTCGTGCAGAACACTAACTCAAAGCTGGCACAGTTGGAATCACGGGTGAAGGAAGTGAGTAATTCCAACGCTAGCGGAAGTATTGTTCACGCGAATTGCGCGCAGTACGCAGCAGCTAATATCGAGCTTAAGTTGCCACGTTTTGGGTCTCGCAAAGACGTAAATCCTAGGATTTATCTTACCGAATGGAGCGGTATTTTGAAATCAAAGGAGTGCCTGATTCCATGAAGCTTGTGTTAGTCGAGGAATCATTTTCAGAAACAGACAGACTCTGGCTGAAAATTGCGTCCGAAACTAACTTATCTTACGCCGAATTCAGAGTCCTGTTTCTTGAGACCTTCTGGTCGAAAAGATCCAGAACCAGGGCGAGGATTAAGCTGTACCAAGGAAGGTACATTCCCAAGTGGCATTATTCGATGGAAAGCTACGTGAAAACTTTGCTGGTGCAGTGTAGGCAATTCGACGACAAAATGACGGACGGAGAGTTCATAGAGATGGTGATCGCGCACTTTGGTCCACAAGTGCAGTCACTCATTAACCCCGTGGTCATTCGCACGATACCAGAGTTGCTAGAAACCGTCGGTAACCTAGACAGAATCGGGAAAATGGCCGATAATCTGGCGAGACAAGACGCGGAGCGGAACCATGGCGAAACGCAAAGCGAGTCTAAGCGACCGCATGGCAACAATAAAGCCTCCTGTCCTGATGGACAGAATGGAAAATCTTCAATCAAAATTCCGGCAATCGGAATGGAGGGAAGAAATGGAAGAACGGAAATGCACAATGGAAGGATGATAAAAATCATCAGCGGTCGGGAAACAACCGATCCGCGTATCCACAAGAATTTCCAGTGAACGCGATCTCGATTGAAAACGCGGAACCGGAAATATGTGCAAAGGCGACAGAGAAGAATGTGGGCGGCGTTAACAACGCGTCTAATTCCCCGCCGTCACAATGAGATTTTTCGGGGGACGCTTGCAAACGCCGACAGCATTTGCCTCGGCAGTTTGGAATATTGGCGCGGCGAAGGACCGGAAAATATCGACGAAGAAGAAGATATGGTATCCGGCGACAGCCTCATGGCACGCGCGAAGTGTCCCCGTGTAGATATTATTGCATATGGCAATACGGGCGAATATTTTAATTGACTCGGGATCGTCTGTCTCCGTAATGTCTAAGAAATTTCTGCTACGCTTGAAAGATAAGAATCCGCGGCTAAAAGAAATTCCCACAACGCAAGTTACGGTGGTTCCTGCAATAGGAAAGAGAGAAAAGATCGTTAGCACGCAAGCGCTAATCCCCGTGAAAGTCGCGAATAGCGAGTTAATGTTGCCACTACTTATAGTACCCGGTTTGACGCAAGATGTGATCGTTGGATGCGACCTCTTAGCAAAACGTCAAGTCATTATGGATTGGGGAAATAAGACGGTGACAAATTTGGTTCCGGAGGTGTTGCATTGGAAACATGAGGCCTGTGAGCAGAGCCTTGGAATAAATAGTTCCAAACCAATGCAAGACACCGCGGAACGCGAAGGCAACGGAGGAAGAGCTATATGCGCATCAGCTGACGAGCAAAATCTCATACCACAGAACCCAACCGACAAAATGCGGGAAAAAGGAAAACTTGACGCCAGCACGGAAGCCAAAGCTATGCCGAACTGACGAAACTTGACGACAGCACGGAAGCCAAAGCTATGCCGATACTGACGAGAAACTTGACGACAGCACCACAGTCAAAGCCAAAGCTATGCCGATGCTAATGAGAAACTCGCGATCATTTCGTGCGGGATGAGACTGCGTCTGATTCGTATCAATGTAAAATTTAAGGATCAACCCGAGAAGAATCCCGAGGATGACATCAAGAAAGCACATGAATTCTTGGTAGAGAAAGCTACGAAGCGGCAACGCAAGCACGACGGATTGCGGACGCAAACGTTTAGCGTCGGGCAGCAGGTGCTACTTAGGACTATGACCCCGTCTGACGCACAGCGAAAATTAATTTCCAAATTCTTTCTGCTGTATTCGGGACCGTTCTCAGTAGCGCGGATTATCTCCCCAAACTGCTACATGCTGACCGACGGCAGAACGGAGCTCGGCCCGCATAATGCCCGGAATTTGCGCCCGTTTCACACAGCATAGGCTACAAGTTCCTAGACGGATGTTTGTAAATATAGCTTAAGGATCAATGTACATTTAGTTAGGTAATAACGTAGAGCATATCTTTAGAAAGTAAGAGTGTCAGTCTTGAGACACGTAATTGCCTAACAAGCGTAGCGCTAACGCAGCGAGAACAGGTAAAGGACGCTCAGCTGTTTGGATAGCAGCTGTGCCGACCGCCAGTTTTCCTGGAAGGATTGCAATCAGGTTAAACGAAAACAGGTAGCCTGAGCCGCAAGCTTAACGGGACAGCGCTTACTGACAACAACAGAGCGGGCAAAGTGGAAACAGCTGATCGCTTAGTTTCACCGCTATAATGTCTTTGCTACGAGTGTAGTTTGGAAAGATGGAAGGAAAGAACTGTAAAGGTAGACAAAGATTAGATAGAATATTGTAGCAGGTGCTTGGTTGGGAGGGAGGGAAGGGTGAAAACTTTCTTACTTCTCTTTTTTGTATCAAATGAAAACTATATGCTACTAATTTATTTGGTACTCGTACAGGCTGAGGCTTATTTATTTTTTACATTACCACATTCAATCAAAAAAGGGAAACAAGTGAACAGGAAACAAATTCATCGTCATTAGTTCCTTCTGGACAACAAAAGCTTCACACTTGGTTTGAATGAAAAGTTCCCTTCATAACAATCTGGAATTAATCTCAAAAATCAAGTACAATACTAACATGAACTACGTTAGATTGCAATTGTCGGGCGCCAGAATAATTTAAATTATCAACCAAGTGTGGTTGTAGGAATGCTCCCGAAGTCTGTCTCAACTAGGTCAATACTTGTCGGAGGCGAGAACTCCCACTCATTCAAAGTTTACTTTGAAAGGTAGTTACAGGGCTATACCAAATGGCTGCATGTTAAATACCACACTGTACTGTTCGTAGAATTATTACCGTGATAGCGATAGGCGTCTTCGACGGCGCAAATGTTATAGCATATTAGCTAAAGTGGACAGGGCAGTACGTCCTTCAAGCAACGTACTGACTAATTGCCAAGCGACCTCATTGCCACATTACGCTTGTTTCGAACCCTCGGATTCGATGCCAAGGCAGAACAATCTCCAGCCTTGGAAGATTTGGCTCCAGTAGGTGTAAACTCTGAAGTTGGGACTTGCAGTCCCTCTATTGCATCCGCCGTAAACTTTCCACTCCGTCGCTCGTGGTAGCCACGCCCCTTGCCAGAGCGCAGTTTTAACATAGAGAGAAATATGCAAATTAGAACTACGCCGAGAATAATCTGCTGTTGATTGGTTCCTGCCATAGGCTCTTTCTACCCAAGCTATGACGATTGGCCAACATTGACTTTGAGAATCGCGTGCGATCTCGTCCCGATTCGGCAGAGTTCGGAACATTTTGACCGTCAGTAACTTCCGGTGGCGTATGGGTCAGCGGCAGTGCGTTCACCTGAGGCGGGAGTAATTCCCTTAAGCCGGCGGTCTTCTGTCTGGGTGAACCCGTTATACCGGCACAAGGCTACTGTTCCCTCCTGGCTGTCGCGACTCCTTGGCGACTATCTGATTTTTGGTGGTCCCGTGGATGCTGGCTAGCGAGATTTTCCCGAGAGTTGTGCCTTTCATTACTCATTTTATATGGTGAATATAAAAATGTATGGAATGACCCATTTTCGTCATTCCGTTACAATATATAAAGCAAATAAATTAAAATGTAGGTTGTAATTGGTATGTTGAGATGAAAAGGTTAAAGCTAGATAGGAAGGAATGGAGGACTGCATCATACCGGTCGAAAGACTTATAACAGCAAAAAAAAAGAAAAAAAAAGAAAAAAAAAAAGTTTGTAGAAGAGTTGCTATGTCTTTTTTCCTCACTACTCTTTTGGAAAGTCTCCTGTAGGAACACATTACTTCCACCCGATTTAGTCTAAGCATCTCTATGTAATGAAGCTAGTTGCCACGGTTTTGATTGTTATTTTTTACTGCGAGATTTTTACACTATGAAATTTGAAGAAGTTTTTTGCAACAAATATACATAAAGTAATACAAAGTAAATATTCACGTTGTGGTCTTCACGCCCCAGAGGAGTAGAGAAGTGTATGGTAGGATTAAATTATGGCCCCCGATACGTGGTCACGTAGGCTATCCAAGCAAGCTTTAACAGCGGTTATCACTGGCAGTAGCCGAGTAATAATCTTAGGTAATGGTCACCTTTCGTGACTCGGGCTCCAGACCGACCCCACAGAAAGAATCATAAGGATTTTTTTTTATCAAGACACGAGTGTTTGTACTTTCTTCATTGCACTGAAATATTTACTGCCGTATTATAGAGTCAAGAGTGGTCGAACAACAATAGCAGAAACAGGTTTAGTCACCATGGTTTTCTCTTCATTGATGATCGCCTGGCTAATTCTTCAAGGAGGAAGCTGAGTGGTCATTAACTCGATTAATGACATGTACACGAAATGGCTTCCCCATTACGACACTGCTGCATTTTCTAATACTCAATAGTGTTCTTCACAATACCGACCACGAATTAAGGTTTAATGTCGGAAACCTTGGTCAGAAAATCAACCTTTCAAGTACTTAGTGTTACACAAGTAGCCCTGTAATCTTTCTAACATATCTCTTCAGATGCTATTAGATAAACGCACATTACGCCCATGATTGTGATGCTTTCGCGTGTGGATGGAAATCTAAACCTGAAAGTAATGTCGCAAAAGCTTCTTGTAATTAGGACTAACTCATTCAGCTTCAAAACACACCGCGTTATTTCAGGATCACCAGTTATTGACACGAATTATAGCAGTAAAAAACTAATGGAATTTGATTCATTCACGTCCTAAAATCTTGTTACGAAGGTTCATTCCTCTGAGAAATACCACTGACTACAAGTTGAAGGTAAAATCAGATATGATATAACTAAAAATACAAAATGTATATCAATTTTAAATATCCTACAACAATGCAACACGTCGTTAGAGGAAATGTCTTAAACGTCTCTGTATTCGGTAAAGAAAAATTCTGGTAACCTTAAAATAGAGTCATCATAGGTTTTGCCAAGTTGTTTATGTAATCAAACAGTGAAAAATTTATGTTGATATAAATTAAAGGGGTTCTTAAAAATTTTCTAAAAATGAACCTAGAAATGAAGTAAGGAAACCTAACCAAATCGAAAGTTACAACTATTAAGAAAATTTAAAACTTTTCCGCTAATTTGTATCGAAATTGTCATCTTACGTAATTCAATTGCAGATGTAAGTTGTACAAGAAATATTCAACAGCCTTGAACACGAAGAAATGTTAACCTGAATTTTTAGAATAATATTATACTTCTTCCATGCTGCCACACATAGAGGAAACAAGAAATAAGGTAGAGAAATATAAAATATAACCAAGATTATGAGCTGAAACAGAAGTAGCTAAATTTTATCTTAATTATTTTGTTCTATATGAAAGTAAAATATACCGTTAGTTGCTTTAGAAGATCTGAGATTGTTATTCGTGTTGAGACTGAACCTTCTAGTATTACAATTTATAAACCTGTGCAGAATTTTATACTCGCATAAAACTTTTCACGAAAAAGTTTTCAACCAATAGTAATGAAAGTACATTGCAAATATCGAATTGAAACAAGATATAAAATCTGCACAGTACATATGTATATTAAATTTCCTTTCAAATCAGATTTTTACATATTATGTTGACAAAAATCAGTTTCACCCGTACACAATGAGATATACTCATTAATTCAAACAAACCAATTTCCGAAACCGCATGGCGGGAAAAAGCGTTAAACACGATGCAGAAATATACGCAAAGATACAGTCTTACTGCTCTCACAAAAAGGTTGCTGCTGGAAGACAAAATCACTATTATTTATAGTAAGAAGCATTTGACTAGAACCGTAACATCATAACGGATTCAAATGAAAGTTCCGCTGCAGCCAGAGATGCTAAAAATTGGTGTTGAGTAATGAATGAGATGCTAATTAACAGCAGGTGGAGCGACCTAATGGACACGAATTGAAATAATCATCACCGACGAGCTCACAACGCCAGAAGGACGATCGTAAATGTTAAATAAAGCCTAAAATTTTCCAATCAGCTTGCCCCCAATGTTAGCAGCTTTAAGCCCTAAAATCATTTTAGAGTTAGTATAATACATGGCCGGTTATTCGCCAATGTTGTTCGGTGTGAATCGTAAATAATGTATATCTATTACAGTGAACTACGCTATCATTGTGATTACTACATTAATGTTTTACTTCCATGTAGTGCATCACGTGTCACGTGGTTTAAATTTACTGTTTCATACTTTAACGTTCTTCATAAATGGCAAAGTAGTTTAGTTATATAACTGTACGTCTTTTAAGTGAGACGTGAAATCTTCTTTTAAATATAACAACACTTAACAATGAAAATGATGACAGTGCTTGCAACATGAATGTGCGTAAAATCTCTAAACTTACAAACAGAGACCAAATCTCATTTGTGCTGTGTTATGGAAGGCAAACTTCCTAATTAATAAACAAAATAGCTATCGTGGTGTCTCGTGTAAAGATAAATTATAACTTTCTCCTCGATTGGCGGCTACTATGGCTTTCTGGCTCGCGGCGTCGAGGTCATTAAAGCCGAATGAAGATTAGGGGAAAAGGAAAGGGCGTATGGCATTGTTGGCCAGCAGGCCCCGAAGGGTAGTTCGGCCGCCGGTTGACAGAGTTTCAGTTTACCTCTGTTGTGGCTAACCTAGCCTAACCTGGTAATCCTGCAGTTTTACGTGTAATTCGAACCACGGAGCGTCCTGACATACCTCACATAACAAAGAAAATCTTTTCCAGACGTGAAGTTCTGTTTTTTAAGGCCGTAAAAATAACAGCCGAGACCGGTATTCGAAACAGGAACCTTCCGTTGGTCTGGTGGTTCAGTTGGTTAAGGAGGGGGATAAGGAACTGAAATTAATCCGGCTATGGCGTTTCTAATGAACAGTTCCACCATTCGCCTGCAATGATTTCGGGTGGCAGAAAAAAAAAAAAAAAAACATGGTAAACCGAAATTTGGATTGACAGACGGTGATTCAAACCCATTTTATCCTGAATGTCAGACCAACCAGACTTTTTCTTGTATATTGACTAGCCAAAAAAAAAAATTTTTGTTTTGTGTTTCCATTTTTGTTACCTTAATCATAAGATTGATGATCTAATTTGCTACTCTGTTTGGTATACGGTGCTAACAGTAACTGTTTGTTAAAAGAGTTTATCCAGTCATACAGTTTCTGCAGTATTTATCGCTGTGTAATAAGATTAAAATTTCAGGAGTATACTGTGGTTTGATTATTTCTTATAATTATCAAGTCGTGGATGGAAAAACCAAAAACATTCTCATCTTTATATATATAAAAATCTCGTGTCACGATGTTCGTCCGGGATGAACTCCGAAACTACATAATCTATTTAGATGAAATTTGGCTTACTGTGTGTAATTTAGTCCAACTTAAAAGATAGGATAGTTTTTATCTGGTTTATAGACCTTAATATTTATTATTTGCGAAATAAATGTTGATTAAATGTTTGTCGTAGGACAATGGTTTGTAAGTATTTGTAAGTCACCTAGCCTACGTGGTCTGCTGGTTCAGTGGTTAGGGCGTCTGACTGGAGTTGCCGGCCCTGGTAGCGTAGCGGCTAGCGAGCTTGCCTCGCGTTGCCAGGGTCGCCGGTTCGAATCCGGCGAGGGCATGGGTGTTGTGTCTGTCCTGTGTTGTCCGCAATGAGAAAACGATAGTATAGTACAGACAAAATTCGAATAAAACTTACAGATGGCTAAGGTGGAAAAAAAAATGAAAGCCATCTTTTAAAAAAAAAAAAAAAAAAAAAAAAACTGGAGCAGGAAAGGTCCTCGGTTCGCGTCCCTGTCTCGGCGGGGATTTTTATAGACACTTAACCCGGCATTAACTTTCGGCGCAGCATGCTGTGCAAGGTGAAATACGCCAGGACGGTACTGTGGTTCGGATTAGATGTTAAAATGTAGGTCCCCTGTACCAGGCAGGATGGGCGGTCTAGGTAGAAACCATGTCACCAGGTCATTACGACTACACGAAATTATAATTATAGTTCCATAAGTTCCTAACAGATGGCGATGTCTTAACTTATCGATACAACACTTGGTTAGCTAGGTTGGGTAATCATCCAGTAGATCACGTTCTGTTTCAATTTATTCATGCTACAGTTTATTCCTAACAGATGGCGGTGTGTTAATTTATCGAACCATCCAGTAGATGGCGTTGTATTTTGATTTATTTATGCTACAGTCTATTCCACGCCATATGTGTGAGTTTATTCAATTTTAATTGTGCTGTGTATTGTGTTATAATTATACTGTATTGTTGTTCATCGTTTGTGTGTCATTATACCTAACGACAAAAATAATTACACACATGAATATAACATTGAAGAAAACGTTACGATAAATTCGAATCGTGTAAGTATTTTTCGCTTGCTTATCATTTTTCTTCTTTTTTTTGTTATGGTCAGCTAGAGAGCAAGTGTCAATTTAAATTCCTCTCCTGTTGTTTTTTTTTCTTTCTTCTTCCCCAGTACTCCTTCATTATTGCACTCCTCTCTACTTTGAATCCTGCCATATTCAAAGTCTGCTGTAGAAAAATTTTCCTTCCATACAGTTCACTGGTATTATTTCGTTTCAAATCTTTCTAAACCTCTTGAAAGCCTGGTGTCATCCATGCTATAAATGTATCCAAAAAATATCATTATATTTTCAATGTTATTATATATATCCTCATTAGTTCTTAACTTCCATTTAACTGTATTTTTCAATGGACCAAAAAATTCCGGTTTCACCACTGTATTATAGTGTCTTATTTTAAGGGTTTCAGAAGGGCAATTTTTGTTGTAATTCAAATATTTTTCAGTGAAATGTTGCCAAAGAATCTAACCTCGACAATGCGTGTAGCAGAGAGGCACGACGCACGACGAGAGAGCTCACCAATCAGCAATACAAATCGCGGCAAGTAAGGAAGTTCAAAGAATCAGGACAGCTGAGCATCGTATGCAAGAATCTCAAGAACAGCGCGTGTCGACGGGCATTTTTTTTAGAAACAAAACAAGAACAGCGTGATGAACGTCTGTGACAGAATATATCGAGAACAAGAGCGGCACGAGAACAGCACATAGCTATATTTGGAGAGAGAGAACGAGAGAGACAGCAAATCAGCCGTGCTTTAACACGTGTATCATTTGTTCGTCTTGCGTTCCAATATGTATCAGCCATTGATTACTCTGCACATTCTAAAATTGCAATCGGTGCAATGAACAAAATATGCCAATATTATCAGGCGTTGAAATTCCGCAATGAAGCAGCCGGCATGTGTTGTGCATCAGGATAAGTTGTATTATTACCGCTACCCAATCCGCCAGAACATTTACAATCCTTCTTGCTGGCGAATCAAACGATTCGAAATTGTTTCTGCGCAAGACACGCAAATTCAATTCTTGCTTCCAGATGACGTCTTTTGGGGCAACAAAAATTTGCGATCTCACATCTGATGGACGTCATTTTGAAACTAAATTCAAAATACAAGGCCAGGTGTACCATAAGATTGGTTCGTTGATACCGATGCCAAACGATGATCCGAAGTTTCTCCAAATTTATTGGAAATTGTGAGGAACGCTTAAAAACTAGGTGCCAGTATAATTTCATCGAACAAGCAGAAGAGAGAGCAATTGTGGTATTGTTGGAAAAGTTTTTGGAAAATAATAATCAACTTAATCAATTGTGTCGCCACAATTAAAAAAATCACAACTTTCAAATTGTCATCAAACCTGACAAATTACCATCAGGAGAACACGCTGGCAGGTTCAACGCGCCAACCGTAGATGTAGTTGCAGTTTTTATGGATGGTGACTCAGTTGATGAAAGTCACACGTCAAGATAGAACTGTTAGTATAATTTCGGATCCATACCGTTCGTATGACGCACTCCAGTATCCACTGATATTCTGGCAAGGGCAGGATGAATATCACATCAACATCAAACATCGTGATCCAGTTGCTGGTAAATTTAATATTCAACTATTTAATTCGTTATTTTATTAGTACAGTAGACCCGCGGTATTCCGACCAGGGGCCGGATTATAGCGGGCCCACTATATTGATTTCTTATTCTTTTTTTTTACTATTTAATTTATTATTTTTTCAGGTAATAAAACAAATAAAAAAGTTACTTCAATGAAGTAGTACGCCCCCCGATTGATGGTTAGACGTAATTAGGATAACTATATCCTTCGATATCGTCAACTGTGCCATCAATGCGTCGTGGATATGTACGCCAAGGTTGAAAACAAGCATTTGCGATTTATTCGATACAACCAGGCTAAATTACGATGGGAGGAATACATCCACTTACGAGATACTGTTATCGGCAATATTTATGAAAATTTAAACGCCAATGATATCGGTAATGCATTTATTTTAGCTTCAAGCTACATCGGCAGTCCATAACCACCTAACTTTAATATTACACCAGCTAAAATTATGCTACCAGAAATAGGAACATGCAGGAATATATACAAGATGCGATGACTTACGTACGACATTATGGTCGTCCAGATCTGTTTATTACATTTACATATAATCCGAATTGGGAGGAAATACAAACTTTGCTATTACCAGGCCATCAATCAATGCATCGTCATGATGTCACGGCACGTGTGTTAAAACAAAAATTAAAATCATTGATTGATTTAATCGTAAAACATTCGGTTTTCGGTAACACACGTTGCTATCTGTATTTGATTGAGTGGCAAAAGCGAGGTTTGCCTCATTCTCACATTTTGATTTGGCTTGAAGTTAAAATCCGTACTTGAGCCACCAAAAACGACAAACCACAAACTGAATTTTTCACATTGTGTCAAAAATCTGATGTGTTCCGCCAATTCGCAAAAACATTATTATATACCGATGTTCCAAGCTATTTTTCATGGAACAAATTGGGTAAAAAAATGGTAGCCACGTAAACAAGGAGAACCACATCCTTCGATCGCAGGCATATTCAAAGCCAAGAGTTTAGGACGACTTTGCACAGTGCATCCAAAACAACGTGAATGTTTCTTTCAGCGTTTGTAACTGGTGAATGTTCCCGGACCAGCTTCTTTCGAATTTTTACAAACAGTTAATGGTCGAGTGTTCAATACATGTCGAGTGTTCAATATATGTCAAGATGCATGTCGCGAGTTGCAGCTGCTGGTAGACGACAATCATTGGGACCTGACACTTTCTGATGCAGCGTTGACAATCACGCCGAATAGTATTCGTCAAACTGTTTGCAATTATTTTGACATCATGTTATCCAACACAATCTTAGAGTTTGTAGGAAAAATACAAAAACAGTATGACTGAAGATATACTACACCGAGTTAAACAAAAAGAAACAAAAAAACAACAAAAAAAACAAAAAAACCAATGTCCAAATCTAGATTTCACACCAGAGATGTATAATGATTAATTAAGCATTCGTGTTAATCGAAGATTTATTTATTTTAATTTCAGATTTCCCACTTAATCATTATGGTATGCCATCACGTGATCGACCGACAATTATTGTTAATAATGAGCCATTACTGACAGCAGAACAAAAAAATATTTATAATCGGATTATGCTGACTGTTGATGCTGAACAAGGCGGGTTTTTTTTTCTTTGGACGCGCCAGGTGGAAACGGTAAGACATTTTTAATATCACTGATCCTTGCGAAGGTACGGTCGCAACAGAAAATTGCATTGGAATTGCATCGTCAAAATTGCTGCCACTTTTTTAGATGGTGGGTGAACCGCACTTTCAGCATTTAAGCTGCCACTAGACATTCATAACAAACCAAACGCAGTGTGTAAACATTAAAAAGAAAAGTGGAATGGCTGCAGTGTTGCAAAAGAGTTCAATTATAATTTGGGATGAGTGTACTATGGCTCATAAACATTCACTCGATGCATTTCACAGAACTGTGCAAGATTTGAAAGGTAACGATAAACTTTTCGATGGTACTGTCCTACTACTGTCTGGTGGCTTCCGACAGTCATTACCAGTGATTCCTCGCTCTACTTTTGCCGATGAGATTAACGCATGTTTAAAACAATCGTTTTTATGGCGGAATGTCGAAACACTTTGATTGACCATGAACATGCGGCACAAGTATTTTGTAAGCAATTGCTGGATATTGGAAAAGGTGAAATAGAACTGCATCGAAATACACAATACATCAAATTGCCAGACAAATTCTGCACTGTTGTTCACTCAAAAATGAATAAACTCAGCGTGTGTTCCTGGATATATCAAATAATTACTTAGATCATAATTGGATCAGTAATCGTGTTATTTTGGCAGCAAAAAATGGTTGATGTCAACGAAATTAACTTCCAGATACAACAGATGTTGCCAGGTGATCTGATGTATTTAAATCAATAGATACTATTGTAGATGAAAATGAAGTCGGAAATTTTCCAAATGAGTTTTTAAGCTCCTTGGATATAACAGGAATGCTGCCACACAATCTCCGGTTAAAGATTGGTTCACCGATTATTCTTCTTAGTAATTTGAATCCACCTAGATTATGCAACGGTACACGTTTGGTGATCAAAAGGATCACCGTAAATGTTCTTGAAGCAACTATTTTGACTGGAATGTTTAAAGGAGAAATCGTCCTGTTGCCACGTATTCCAATGATACACTCAGAATATCCAATACCATTTAAAAGGGTTCAATTTCCGATTCGTCTGGCTTTCGCTATGAAAATAAATAAGTCACAAGGCCAAACAATGTCCGTTTGCGGCTTGGATTTGGAAAATACGTGTTTCTCCCATGGGCAACTATATGTCGCCTGCTCACGTGTAGGGAAACCATTAAATTTATTTGTATTAGCAAAAGACAGTCTAACTAAAAATATGGTGCACCAATTAGCGCTTAGATAAATTAAATTTATAAATTGTAATAATTTAAAATAATGAAAATAATTGTTAAAAATGTTTAAAAATCAACTTCATAGGCCTCATTTATAAAACTGAAATTTCAGTTTATATAAATAAATAAAATTAATTAATTTATTTATTTTATAAATATCAATGTTTATATAATTTCAGTTAAGTAATTTGTAATAAAATGTAAATTAATTTTTTTTATGATCGTTTGTCCTTAATTTCAACTCTCCGTAACTCTTAAATTTGAATTTCCCAATCGACTACTTTGTTTTTGTCTTTATTAGTGAATATTAATTTTACTACTTTAGAAAGTATAGAATAACATTAATCCAACGTATTATAATTACTTAGTCACAGCAACGCGTGACCGGGTCAGCTAGTTCAATATAAGATTCATCTATTCTGTTACGAATAAACATCTACTGCTAAACTAAATCTGTCAGAGAGAGTTAAAAAAAAAAGTCAAATAAATATCTTCTAATGGGAGTGAAATGCGTTGTTGCTTGTTATATGCAACATAAACATATTGGATTCATCAAGAGAATCCAACTAGCCTCTTTCAATCCAACTCCAGCACGTAACCTACAAGAGGTGCCCCTGTTAAGCCGAGTAACCCAGTGGAAGGTGTTGTTGTTTTTTTTTTTTTTTTAATGGCTTTTGGCAGCTGAGGCCATACAGCCAGCTCAATGTGTTATATTAAAGCTTCCAGTGAATCAGTTAAATCCAGTGTTTATATAGTCTTCAAAGTGTGGACGCCACAGGACGGACAGGACACACACAAAGATACACAACACTTAACATCCATGCCCGCGGCCGGATTCGAACCGGTGACCTTCGCCACGTGGAGCTAGCACTCTAGCCCCTACGCTACCGAGGCCGGCCAGTGGAAGGTTGGGTAACTAATCCTAGCGGGAAGCAGAATCGGCGAGCAGATCAGTGTTGGAGGAAGCAAAGACAGTCAACAGCTTCAGCGGTGGAGGAGGACCCCAAATCCCAACAGCGAAGGAGATGGAAGAACTGTCTTTTAAAATGTAAATCCACACATGTCTGATCTTGGAACGATCGGTGTTGTGGTCAGGTATGTACACCAAGGGGAGAAAATGAACTCAACAGCTCACAATTGTAGTTTGAACCTTGGAGCGGTCCACAATCAATTCCCTAGGTCAGTCAAGTAATCTATAAGGACGATGCAAACTTACGGAAGTGTTACTCTAGCTGGTAATCGGAAACGTTAATCCACTACGGCCGTATGGCGTGCAACTTAGCCTAAGGATTCTGGAGAGCACAGAACAGCATTCAAGAAAGAGTCGGAGCCTCTACTGAAAACAAACCAAACAACAAGTGTAGATAGAAAAGAAAATACTTCTTTTGGTATTCGTAATATCAATTCACTTCTGAGTTTGGAAAACTAAAAGAACTAACCAAAATTCTCAATGACCAGAAAATCCTTGACTTGCTCTTCAAGAAACCTGATATACAGACAGTAACATGTAAGATTGAGAAGATTATAGGATATCTAAAGGAAAACCTGGGAAGAGAGTAATGAAGAATGTTCCCTTTTTTTCCTTACTAGTTTAACGCCTTGTCGACTGCTAAGATCATTAGAGGCGGGATGGGACTGGGGACAAGGAACGGGAAGAAATTCGGCCATGGCCTTTTTGAAGGAAGCTTCCCGGAATTCGCCTGGAGTGATTTGGGGAAACCATGGAAAACTCAAATCTGGATGCCCGGACGGGGATTCGAACCCGCGTCCTCCCGAATGCGAGGCCAGATCGATAACCGTTCACCCACCACGCTCGATCAAGAATGTTACCCACCATGGAACTGGTGAACAAGAACGTAGTGGAATCAGTCCAAAACTTCCTCTCACCCTCTGAGATGCTGTCTCTTTCGACAATAAGATGTGGAAATAAAAACTATACGCTAATCAGTGCCCATGATCCAATCAATGACAATAACAGAAAAAATCCTGCTAAAGTGGGAGAGTATTGGAAACATTTAGAAAACAATATCCATAAAATTCCTAACAGATAGCGTCAAACCGTTACTTCGGAGAACAATGCACAAATTTGTAGAGAAAGAATTTATAAGAATATTGTAGGAGAGTTCCAGGCACGCAGAAGAACGAATAGAAATGGAATAAGGCTTGTCCATCTGTGCAAGGCCTTTAATCTCAAACTGATGTGTACCTTCTTTAAAAAACTGAGCAGACAATAAACAACATGGCGCTCCCCAAACCCATATCTTGGATAATTCCAAATTGGGCAAGTAGCTATCTCCTCCAAGAGTAAAAAGAGATCCAGAATGTCGACGAGAAAGAAATACGTGACATAATCCAAGGTCTGAAAAACAATAAAGCTACAGGGGAAGACCTGATTGTTGCAGAGTTGTGGAAAGAGGCAAGTGGTCAAGTAAGGCAGGAGCTAACAAACATACTGCAGGAAACCTGGAGAGCAGAAACAAACATACTGCAGGAAACCTGGAGAGCAGAAAAAATTCCTGACGAATGGAAGAGCGCACTGATACACCCATTGTACAAGAATGGTGACAAAACAGATGTGAACAATTACAGGGGAATTTCCCTGGTAGCAGTGACATATAAGATACTGTAAAAATCTCTTCAAACCAGTATTGAACTATTAACAGACAAAAAAAATCTGAGAATACCAAGGTGGGTTCAGAAAAGGACGATCCTGTGTAGAATAGATTCTAATTCACAAAACAGTGATATGAGACAGGGTTACAAAGAACAAAAACTGAGTATAGTTTATGTGTACTTCAAGAAAGCCTACGACTCAGTAGATAGAGTCTCATTACTGAACTTCTTACAGGAATTTGGTGTTGACTTAAAATCGTTCAACATAATCAGGTAGACCCTCATTGGAAAAAATTCAAAAGTGAAATTTGTGGGTGAGATCTCAGAGGAATTTGAAATAAAAACTGTTGTCAGACAGGGAGATGGGCTTTCCCCAATTCTTTTCAATTGCTTTTTGGAGAAGGTAATAAGAGTATGGGAAGAGAAACTCTAGGAAAGGGGACTTCATCATGAGATGAGGTCCTAAGAACAAACGAGTTGGGGTAAACTGTTTGGCCTTCACTGATGACATAGCAGTTCTCTCTGGAAGTATAGAAACCGCACTCGAACAAATCAATCTTCTGAAAGAAATAGCAGGAAAGGTTGGAGTTCAGATCTCTTTTGAGAAGACTAAATTCACCCACATTACTATACACAGACTATGGAAAAATTTACAAGATCAATAAATTTAAATATCTAGGTGAAGTAAATCAGATTAATGGGCTTAATAAGGAATCAAACAAAGCAAGAGCAAGAAAACTAGAATTAGCGTACCAACTGACTAAAGACATACAATAAGAAGAATCGCTCAAGGAAAACTAAGATCAAATACTACAACACAGTAATCAAACCAGAAGGTATGTACAGTACGCCTCAGAATGTTTGTTCTCTATTAAAACTGGAGAAATAGAAGAGATAAAGAAAAGGGAAAGGAAATTTTGAGAAAAGTTTTGGGATCACTAAAAATTGGAAATGGTGAGTTTAGACACCGGAGGAATAAAGATCTATACAAAGACGTAGAAACTGAAAGGATGTCAGACACGATCAGAAAGAGGAGAGTCAGTTTTTTTTGGTCATATAATGAAAATGGATAACAACAGACCTACAAAAATAATTTTCAACCATGTTTACAGGAGTAAGGAGGGCAACCAGTGGATCCAAGGAGTAAAGAAATATATGATTGAGAACGGAATAACAGAAGATTTAATACGAGATTGAGCAACATTCAGGAGATTGACCCAAAATTTTAAATGTTTCCAAGAGAAGGAGAAGAGGAAATCCCACAAAAACAATTCTTTTAAAAAGAAGGCCAAGTCTCGTGATTGTGCTGTGACCAAAAGTTATGAGATCTTGTTTTTAGCCAAGTCAATTATCTACATTATTTCTAAGATTACTCGATTTTGATGTCGGGGTGTCGTGGTCGAAATAAAATTTTGAATTTCAATAACTTCCAAAGTAATAAAAGGAAAGAAGTAAAATCTAACACATTAGTTAAACTTAATAAGCTCAATCTACAATGAAAATCTGTGATACATAAAGTTATTAGGTTAAAAACAGATTTCACGTTAGGGGTAGGTATATGAAAATTTTGAGTTTCAGACTTTTCTTATAATATGGGGTAAAATGTTATCTGCATACCAAATTTCATCTTTTTACGGCTACGAGAATTACCTTAGAGTTTTGATGATCATCAGTCAGTCAGTGACAAAATCGCTGAAGTTTGTATCGGAATAACATCCTAAATAAGAACAGTAGCGAAATAAAATTTAGTGCGTTTGCTAAGACTGATGATATCTATGCATAACAGAAATTTGAGACATGTAGCATGAATACGACAGACGAAATAGAGACTCCAAAATGGCCCGAATCGATTCGAGTAAAGGATAAACAGTGCCGCCGTTGACTCGACTTGGCGGGTAATAACATATGGACGGAAGAAAGGAGAAAACAGCAAAGTGAATGGATTAAGAACTATTGGAGGTCAAGAAAAGAAGCATCGAAATGATTGCACTGGATTACTTTTCGATATCGAAGAGAAGAAGAAATCTCGTTCTTGTTAATAGCGACTACATCGATTCACTGAATTCTGCAAAGACTTCATATTCTCCAACAGTTGTTACTCCGTTTACAATGTAAAGGTTTATTATAAGGCACTAAAAGCTATTGTTCTTACCAAGTTTTATAAAACCATCAGTTTTCTGAGCGCGTTAAAGTGACAAACATTCGAACCGTCCTGATTACTGCTGTTAGGGGATTTTTCGTTATCATCTGAACGAAAACTACACATTTTTCAAACAAATTTCAACATAACATGCAAAAAAAAAATCAGCTGTTCACAGACATTAGTGGAGGATCACAAATCGGTCACTAAGAAGGGCGTGGTACAGTAGTTAAATACTTTCCCTTAAAGTCATTATTATCTTGACTCATTACTTTCACATGTGTTGAACTGTTGACTTGTAAGAATCGTGTTCTCATGACTTATAAAACAAAACAATAGTGCCTTATTCAGAGAGACGTGCGCAGTTCAACATCTTTCAGTCCAGCCTTAGTGAAATTCTCAGTATCCGCGAAGTGGGTTGCGCTATTGTAGGTCTGGTGGTTGCAAGACGCTCGCAGGGGGTTGGCACCTTGATGACCAGGTGGCGGCCTGAACAAGTGTTTGCGGTCGGTCGATAAGAGCACTGTACCAGGCGGGGTCGAGCGCCGTTTGTCTCTGTCCCGTGGCCGTGGCCCGCATGGTAATTCCAGGAGACGCGCCACCAGAGACAAATGCGAATTTTATTCACTGAAAGTGATTACTTAGGTCGCGAGTAACACAGAATCTTTTTAGTCTCCATTATGGTTGATACCAGAATGGATTTTTTTTTCCTTTGTAGGCGCTTGCTAAATCATGGCAGAAGTAATTTTTTTATCTTTCCCTCAGTCCTTGTCAAGTTTAAATCTTTTGAGATCCAATTATATTTTCCGACTCCGGCTCCTTTAATTCAAGATTATGCAGCCAAATCTCGAAGGGAGTTTTACGGGAAAATAATTTCTAACCAAATCCTAGGTTATGAAATCATTAAGCCGTAATCATGAATTGTACTAATTCATCCGAAACTATCTCTATTTATAAGATGAGTGTTATAATAGATTCTAATTTAATGCATCTGGTGGGCGTACGGATATCGCTCTGGACTCGACTTTTGGAGGTTTCGATACCTGGTCCGACCATCCAGATTTCGGTTTTCTACGGTTCCCCAAAATTATTCACGTTGGGTGCGACGATAGTTCCTGCAAAAGACGAAGGCAGAATTTCTTCCCTTATCTTTGAGACAATCCTCTGCCGTGTTCTAAAGGTCTCGACGTCGACATATGTAAAATCCAATGGCATAAATTAACTTCATTTATGATAATCCATGAAAATATTCGAAATAAAATTTCATTTATTTTAAAAATTAAACTTATAACGATTTGTTACTTACATTAAGGTCGCATTAGACAAACAAAGCAAAAGTACATAATGTAATGACGGAGTAAACTGTGTCGAAATTGTTGCATTTCTAATGTGAAACGGAGATAAAAATTCTTCAAGTCCACAGTCAGCACTATTCGCTCCCAAAGAACCATAAGAAAGAATCTAATTCTCTAATGTATTGCCTTCCCGTTTTTTGCTCTTTTTTGCGTTTGAAATGATTATATCTCCGGGTGTATAACCAACATTATCATCATATAAGTCTGACATTCAGTACATCTTATACCTAGATGTATAGCCGATAATGAAGTGAGGATTCACAACGCTCAGGGTTCAATCACGGTCATGGCGTTCTTTACATACTTTTCCGTTATCACTTGGCAACTATGGTTCTCTCCTAAACTTCCAATTAGACGTGCAGAGAACAACAGAGCCTGGAGGCTGAACTGTTAACTCTATGACCTGCCGTTTGAGACCACGCTGGTTCAGTCTCCATCCAGATCTCTTATTTCCATGTACTCAC
>JARYHS010008074.1:339132384-339199775 GCA_031002005.1 Vandiemenella viatica | reverse complement strand
GAATCTGACTTATAAGAATTATTGCACTATAAGTCCTAACATCACATGCTTAAAAATTAATAAGAAATAATAGGTGAGGATCAGTTTGGGTTTAAGAACAACTGTGGAACAAGGGAAGCAATTCTGGTTTTAAGTTTAATACTCAAAGAGCAGATCAAGAAAAACAAAGATACTTTTATGGTGTTTGTTGATTTAAAAAAAGTTTTTGATTATGTTAGTTGGAACCAAGAGCATAGTCAGGATTTTGTTCATAAAGGGTGGGGAGGGGGTGGGGGGAGGGGACAGGCAAGAGAAAACTGATAATATGCATAGCTCTCAACGGGATAATGTCGTTCTCAAATATTTGTTGGTATATTGTAGACAATCAGCAAATGTTATTACTTTGCACTTAAATGAATAGCCTTATTGTAAACAAGTTTTGGAAGTCTAATTTAAACGGGGTCAAGTTTACATCGCGATACAATGAATATGGTATTCTGCATGCTTTAGTCCAGTTCAGTTTGCACTGAAAGTGTACGATGAAATTAATTGTGATAATTTGTGCTATGCAAACTATGAAACTGTTATGAAGCAAACGTTGTTATTGCCCTGAAATTTAGTTCGCGATGCATTTCATGTGTTTAGGTGTGTCTACAAAGTTTGATTTTGTAGCGACAATATTAATGGAAATGTGGGTAGGTCGAAATCAGCCTGTACCAGGAGGGACAAACAATTTATTATTTGTTGTTAGTAATTTCATAAGGACCATGTTAGTGACAAAATGTGTATCACATATCGCAATGTATACTACTCCCATTTAAGCTTCTGACTTTTGGATACAGCACATCTCGAGAACTAAACGAGATATCGAAAATTTTTATTGTTTACTTTCAATTTCTCTCTTCGTGTTACATAAGAATCTATTATCAAATTTGACTTTGGGATATTTTTCTTCTGAATTTCAACCTAAAACACGTCACTTTAGAGACAGTATATCTCGAGAACTAAGCGGGATTTCGAAAATTTTTATTCTTTATTTTCGATTTGTCTCGACGTGTTACATAAGAATCTAACACAGAATTTGACCTTGGGGAAATGTTTCTTCCGAATTTCAACCCAAAAACCTTCACTTTTGAGACAGCATATCTCGAGAACTAAGCAGGACATTAAAAAAAAATTATTCTTCATTTTTGGTCTGTCTCGTCGAGTTACATAATAATCCATCATCAAATTGCGGTGCACGTTTCGTATGATTCCCTTGAGGTTTTGTGCCTATTCCGCGTTTCTACGGCCGACCAATGTGGCGACCTCCCCTCCCCACTTCTCTCTACCCGGCTTCACTCCAATTCGTGGTGAAGGTCCCTTGCATCGTCTCTATATATTCCTTCCTGCATGGATGAAACGAAATATAGAAGAATATCTTTGGCACGAAAGCGGAAACGGCTGTATACTGTTAATAGTAACCATTTTCGGAAACCTTGTGTATGTTACCAGATTCAAAAGCAAATCATGTAGCCTATAGTTTTAACAGTATTGATGACTAAATGTATATGCTGGACTAGATTACAAGGAGGAAGCGTTGAGTACTGAACCAAGTTCCGCTAGTCAAGTCTAGCATTGCTCTTTGGTGTTTGGTGTTTCTTACCCGGTATTGTGTTGTCAGTGCAAAGCAAAAGTCATGAGTGCCAGTGACCTCCAACCTGGATCCAAATTTCTACTAATTTCATTAAAAGAACTATGCGAATTTATGGCTTTAAAAGATTTAGCGTATTTTCAACCCACTTCTGAGGCTCTTGTAGATTTAACAGGAGAACAACAATTCAAGAAGAACCCAAGACCAAGATCAGAACTTCTGACGAAAGTGGGTGACTAATATTTTGAGAGGCATTTAATAACATAGAAAACATCGTTATAAATGTATTCTGCCACCGGCATCATAGATATTTTCACTCTGGAACCTGCAGTTGGAAGCTTTTTCTAAACTAGCCTTAAGATTCCTCGCTTATGATATTGCCACACTTTAATTCAAACAACAATCTGCGTTCTGAAGTACTTTGGACATGTGACATATCTGTTACTGTTGATGCCATTAGTAACGTACACACCCGGGCCGGATATCAATGGCGTCATCCCATGAAAACGTAAATTCAAAGTAAAATGTAATATCGTTTAACTGTAATGTAGCGTAGTTAGCCTTGTATATCGATATATTGAGTATCGATGGCGTTGGATGTAGAGGAATATCTTTGGAAAAGGGCAAGTAGACTGTGGAGCAGAGACAATATAAATGCAGAGAATTTGACAAGAAACATTGTAACAGAATGACGAAATGGGTCATTCCTTACATTTTTATATTCAATATATAAAAAACTGGATAATCAGAGATGCGTGTTAACATCTGCCGGACCTCCTAAATAGCCTGTCGCCGAGAAGTCGCGTCAGGTAGGCACCAGCGACATCCAGGGACAATGGAGAGACAGCTATCCCTTCCAAACGTAACGGATCTGGAGTCAGGCGTGTAATCTCTTAGCTCCGGGAAAATACCCAGCGGTGTGAACGCACGTTCGGCGACCTCCTGTTCCCGAGAGGACGCATCGGAGGTCATTTTCGGCGAATATGTCCGAGTTCCCACGAATCTCCAAAAGGCAATGTTGTCCAATCGTCACATCTGGTAGGAGGAGCCAAATAGCGGAACCAATCAACGGTGGACTATCCTCCGCATTTTGTAATTCCTGTGAATTTTTCTCTATGTTAACCACGAAGGACGCGGGAGAAGTACTTGTCGCCCAGCCGGGAGAGAGGAAGGAGTGCATCTTCCAGAGGATGGAAGTTTGTTCTGCCTTGGCATCGAACCTGAGGGTTCGAAAGAAGCGTACTGTGGCAACCATTCAGTACGTTGCTTGAAGGACGTGGTACCCTGCCTTTATAGCTAATGTGCTATAACTTTTCCGCCGTCGACAGACGCCCATCGCCATCACGGTAATAATCCTACGAACAGTGCAGTGTGGTACTTACATTCAGTCATTGGGTACAACCCTGTAACTACCTTTAAATGATTAGGAGTTCTCGCCTCCAGTAAAATATTGAGCTAGTTGGGACAGATTTTCCTATAGCAACACTTGGTGGATAATTTAAATTTTCCTGGCGCCCGGCATTTGAAATCTAACGTTGTTTTATGATAGTATTATGTTTGATGTATGGTTCCTTATTGTTATGAAGGGAACTTTCATTTAAAACCAAGTGTGAAGCTTTCTTGTTTGCTTATTAATATTGGGAATTGGTTTAATGATCAATGGAGTTAAAGTAGTAGTGCTTAAATGTTGTTGTTTGATGATGTTTGTTGGCAATTGTAAGACGAGGCTTTGCTTGATTCCTTTTTATAATTGAATGTGTTAATGTTATAATTAAATAAGCCTCACCTGTACGCTAGTATGAGTACCCAATAAATTAGCAGCCTAGGGTTTTCTTTGAATGGTAAAAAAGGGAAGTAAAAAGGTTTTCACCCTTTCCTCTCAAGCACCTACTACAACGTGGACGCGTGGTGCAATCGTCTCACGAGCAGCGTGTTTGGAATGTGTACGGAAAAACTTGTAAACAGTTCCTACGTGGAAGAGTTGTTACCTGCAACTGCATGAATGGAACGTTGTCTGATCTTTTAACACGGTATCGAGGTGACCTTCACGGTCAATTTGAACACAATAACACATAAGAACTGTGAAACCATTAACATTCTTTTCAGTGCTGTAACATAACCTGCTGTGGGCTCATCCATAATATTCTCTGTTTCGATAGAGCGCCGACCAGACTACTTATCAATTGCAAACGCGCAAATCTCCGCCACAGTAAAGTATGATTTTAATAAAATTTGGTTAACTAAGCATTTATTGTTATTTACGAATAATCATTTTTTAATAAAATTGGAACATTATTAACATTTAAAAGATAAATAAACAAAAACAATTGATTTCACAATTTCTTTGTCCTAGCTGTAACAGTATGCAAACTCAGAAATCACATCTTTAAACTTAACATTTTGAGTTGCTTCATGTTCAGTACCAGTACTCTACATGGCAATATTGTTAAGCCTCGTTTTGGTAATTGTTTACCGAAAGTAATTTTTGACTAATTTTAATTTACTAAAATCTACACTCACACATAGCAACTAATACACTAATTGTTGAAAGTAACTTTAGGGCTACTAGATGATTGCACGATAATTTTAAAAAGTTCAGCGTTATTCAATCATTTGTTACTGAAACGGTAACACAGGCTTCTTTTAAAAGTCTTCTCAAACTTGATATTTGCAGGAGTGGTTCGGATTTTCATACTTCATCATGAAAACCACTAAATTTGGATACAGCTATTTTTAATTCTTCCATGTTCGTCGAAAACAAATTATTTTTCTATAGAACCTCAAACAACGAAACTATATCTCCAACTAATTTTGATCTAGTTCCTACTTCCGTGTTGAATAGGTTGAGACAGACCAACACATCCTTTTGATTTTCAGTTCTCATTGAAAGCCGTGCATCAGTGGTTACTTCACCGGCCATTCGTTTTTTTACAACAGAACTCTCGGTTCTGTTGGAATGTTGGAGTCCCATGATAGTCCCTTGTACAATATGGCACCGCTTTCCTTGAATATAAAGACGAAGTGGCTTTATTTTTATCATGGATTGTTCCGGGTTCAAGGTTTTTACCTTTCAATCCAATCTGGCAATTTACTTCCCTTAGTATATCATTCCAAAAGAAAAGATAACAAAGAAAAGTAAAGTTACATACTACAAGGATAACGGCAGCACTTCTGGTGCGTACATTTCTTGTTGACGATATAATTTTTTAATTACAACTACAACCTAACACAAATCTTCTGTTAGCACTTTTACTGCAGTATAATGAGCACTCCAACGCGTTGCTGAGAATTTTTTAATATATGATTTGCTGTGTTTAATAAGCACTTCCCAGCGGCTGATGGGCACAAAGAAAGTTTCTGCTGTTCTGAAAAATGTTAAAAAAGATGCATTTTGTGGAAAATGAATGTTGGCCACCATAAATTGATTAAAGGACCAATACATCTAACGAAAAAGGCTTTATGTTTTTTGCTTTAATAATAGTTTGTTCTCCTCACATATTAACTGCATTTTCGTAACCTTGATAAAGACACATCACATAATATAAACCGTCATTATAAATGTTGTTGTTGTTGTTGTTGTTGTTTTAGGGCGCGTCGACAGCGGGGTCATTAGCGTCCCTGTCATTATAAATCTTCTTATAAATTTCAATCCCTCTATTGATGGCTTTCTTTCTCTTTAAGGGAAAAAATCCAAGAAATACTTCTTTGACTTTGACATTTATGTTATCAGCTATCACAAAATGATTTCCTTCAGACATATGCTCAATGTATTAAATGTATGGTATGCTATCAGACATAACACTGAAATATTTTACCGATTTAATTTCACTAACGAGCTTAGATTTTACTTCGTTTGATAGAACGCTTGTGCATTTATTTTATTTATCTGGCAGCAGATATTTATTATGACCCAAATACAAGATGTGCTCTTTTAGCACTAGAACATATTTTGAGAGAGGTTGTACCAGTTCTAAGACATTGTCGTTATTTGTAGAGCGATGTCCTTTATTAGGTTTACTACATGCATGTTTATTTTTTTTTTTAGCCAGAAACAAAGTTATATCCAACAATTTAAATAAAAGACCCTTCCACTTCTTCTTTTCGGTATTAGTTGATTGCAAGGGTGCTTCATCTATTATTTTGTGGAATTTTAGCTTTATTTCTAAAGTTTTCAGTTTTCAAGATTTTTCAGATGTTCAATTGTAGTATTGTGTTCTGTCAGTTTAGTATTTGGTTTCCACCACTTCTGAAATCGAGTCACAAATGAAAATCTAGTATTGGTTTTATAGCCAGCAAATAAACGACAACAAAAGTAAACAGTTTGAAAGTGATGGGTGAGTAAGCAATCCACGAGCGCAAAGTTACTGCATCACTACGCATCTCCTTATAATAGGCCTACCATTCTGTTGAAAGACGTCGACAATCGCCTTTTGTTTTAAACCCTTGCGTATATGCAGCGCTAAATAGTCTTTTTTCTGTTTTGGAAATAATTGATCCCTTTTTTAATGTACTCTATACAAAGAGTACCAAGAATGAGTTTATTTCCATATGACACATTTCTCGAGTTATATAGATTGTTTCTTTAGCATCTTGTTTGCTTTGTAAAAATGAGCTGACTTCATCTAATTTATGATGGTGAGAATCAATTTCTTTTGATGCGCTTTGGCTGTCATCAGTTTTGTAACATATTTTATGATGGATCCAGATATACTCTGAACTGCATCAGTTTTAGCTTGTTTTGCTTTCCTCTGCTAAAATCTACTTTCCCTCTTCGATGTATGAATTCTTTTTTCACTTTTTGGTACATGCAGTTAAATGAAACGTAATCCATTAGCATGACGGAGTAATAATATATTTATTTGTACGTATGGTCTTATGAATAAATACAAAAAACCCATGTTTTGTTAACAATAACGTGTTTTTTTTAAAATAATTTTTTCGTTTACGTGTGACGCGTAGTTCAAATTTTTTAAAGGTTTTAAATTTTATTATTTAAACGGTCAAGAATCAATAGTCAAAATCAAATTCATGAGCCTAAAATTATTTTCTCTTATATTCATTAATCATTTGACAGATAAGGTAGTTGCACCAATTGTCGACACATTAAGAATTTTTGTCCATTTCATTATACTATTTAATAACTATCATAATAAAGTCATTTTCTGCTTCCTGAATATTTCTATTTCATCATGTACCTGTATAACAGTTGCTGACTAATTGTGAATGCTAACATATACTGTATATATGTATGTTCATATATTTTTAAATAAACCTCTACACTAGGGGTGTGCACTTAGAAAATACATCGATGTTTTTAGTCGATGTAAAACATCGAAACCCTGAATCGATGTTTTTCGATGCATCGTTTAAAAACATCGATTTTTTTCAACATCGAATACTTTTATGTTTTTCTTAGCTCAACAAATACAAACCAACTATATTCTTCGGCAAATGTCGTTTCATTTATCTCTTACCTGTTTCCTTAAAATCGCCAAGAGAAAATGTGGCAATAGTTTGATATTCGCCATTTCCAGTTGAACGCAGATAGTTCATTGTCTTTCGTTTGTTCCGTGTGAACACAGTGTAACACTATACCAGCAGTGTAGTGCTGTATTGCTGTAACCATAATGATGTGTTTAATTTTACATTTTTTTGTTTTTTGTTTATTGCTTTCCGCCTCATTAGAGGCGGGTGAGGACCGAGGGAAAGGAACAGGAAGGAATTCGGCCAAGGCCTGGAGTGGTTTGGGGAAGCCATGGAAAACCCAAATCTGGATGCCTTGTCGGAGATTCGAACCCGCGTCCTCCGGAATACGAGGCCATACCGTTACCGTTCACCCAACATTAAAAAATTAATTTTATGATCTTATGTGTTGGCTAAGTAGTGTTTTATGAGTGAGGAACAAATTAACAGAAATATTTTATTACGATACCAGACCATTACAGTAAAAAACCAGACATTAAATACTAAATTCTAAATCTGCCTAAAAATATTAATTTTAAGTCTTTGACCATTTAACACCAATGGTGTCTAGGCAAACATTGCAGAAAGAAAAGTTTACTCAATCGTTTTCCTTTCTTTCTTATCCTTTACTAAGTGACTATTTGAGCAGCCTTCGAAAATAAACGTTGGGATGCAACAGAAGTCGCAACAATATTCAATCAGTTGTTGCCCTAACCCGGTTTATGTCTAAATATTGAGTAGCATCAGGTGACAATTAGTTGTTTCAGAGTAATAATTAATAATATCTTACTTTGATTCATAGCAAACACCGGCAAACAGTAGGAGTGAACTTAAGAAACTGATTTTATTCTTTCGATCATATGAACAGGATAGCCAACCGCAAGAGAAATTCATCTTTCACGTTGTTATGTCCCGCTAATTGCTCACAGATGTCACCACCTTTTAATAGTTGTTATTTAAATTGAAGTAATTTAATTAATTCTTGAATAAAATTAGTAATATTAAAATTTGTTTCTATTATTTTTGTTATTATTAACCAGAGTTAGTTATTTAATTGATTCGATGTTTTTACTAAAAAAAAATCGATGCATCGAATAGAAAAATTCTTTGTCAAAACATCGAATCAATCCGATGGATCGTAACGTAAACATCGAATGGATACGATGCATCGATGTTTAGTGAATATCCCTACTCTACATCATCTTCTATAATCGACATTGAATTAAACAGGCTCCCAAACTCGACACATCGACAAGTCGATACCATTTCGACAACCATAAAATTCCATCAGGGTCAGGAAAGAACCAGAGCTGACCAAAGGACAACGAGAGGAAAATTAACAGAAGTTGTCTGGTCCAAATAGAAGCAATTCCAGACGAGGTCGCAAGGATGCAAATTCAGGACCCGAGTCCCACAAGTCGTGAGTCCCTGGGAGATACTGTTAGAGTAGCAACTCTACATAGGTTCCTTCATAAAAAATAAGGCTAAATAAAATACAAAAATAATTTAGCCGATAATAATAACAAATAAAAAAGAACGGCTCAGATAGTATAAAAATATGCCTTTGTAATATATACCGGTTTTACATGGAGTACGTGGCAAGTAATGTATTTCAGTACCCGCCTCGGAGCTACACGCTCTTAAATATGACCCCGTATGTACCGACGACCGACACCATGTGTGAATTTTAGGTCCCTAACGCCACGGCGTGGCATATAAAAATATTGTAAACGGCTGGAAGATTCGTTTAGTTTATGATTAAAACTCAATTTTTATTGAGGAACATAAGTTCGACATCCATGTTGATTCATGGAACACGCAAGGATTTAGGTACCTATATCCGGCAGAGAGGTGTCCGTGATAGAAATATTCTTCTCGTCTAAACTACGGAATCATAAGCTTATTTATTTCATCGTGATCACAATTCCATATTCTCGTTCACTAGAAAGCAATGCAAAGTTACATGAACCGAGAGTTAAAGTACTTACCCAAGTTGCAATTTTACTTGCTTCAGACTGAGGTGAGCACATGATCTACAAAAACAGTTGAGTAACGACAGACAATACCATCGCTGAATACTTGGACCCTTTTGGATTGACCTGACAGTGTTGCTAGTTTTATGCTTGAGTAACCGCATTTGCCTAAATTCGACCTTGATACAATTTCATGTCGAATATAGATGCAGTGTCACAATAGGTAGGTACGCTTACCTTACCAGCGGTTATAGACGAATGTAAATCTAACTCGAAATGTACTCTATTTATCCAATTTACATTTTTTCTATAATTACACGAATCTGTTAGATGACAAATTCGAAATTACGAACCGTAGAAAATACTTCAAGGTACTCTTGAATTTTAGCTTGAAAGCTAATTGGATTATAGATAAGCAAAACCATTTAAAAAAATTGAGTTTAGTTCCACGCCTAAAACATCTGAGGTTAATTCATGACCGGACTATGGAAATGGAAGACTAGACTATGCCAGTTCCAACAAACACTTGGCTGGTTTTTTCATTTAGCTTCAGTTGTAGTGGGTGCCTTAGTGGGCAAAATACGTTACAATTATCTTTCATACCTTTATGATTAATAATTGTGGATTTTTAATTTTAATTTTTATGAAGGAGTGAAAATTTATTAATTTTGCAAGAATCTCGACGTTAGTTGGAATTTAGGAAAAATTGTCACAATGTGACATTTATTTTCTTATCACTGGCGATTACAAGTCTGAGCGAATTTACCGTTAACATTAACACAAATTGGCAAAATCATAAAAGCAACACTCAGAGGTACAATTAGCCGTCATGAGCAAGCAAACAATTGTATATTTACTTTTAAATATATCTCAGAATCAAAATGCAAGAAATAATGACAATTGGAAACAATTAAAAATATAAGTTATGACGACCTCAGACAAAGGTATCATAATACTGTGACTTTATAGTTAAAAAGACAATCATGGGCGCCACGAATGAACAATATATCATTCGAAGATAACTAATTCTGGCAAATGATGCCGCTAGCTCAGGGATTTTTACAATTACAAAGGGAGAACATGGATCTATCCTCTCAAAGTCGTTTAAGGGTTCTGTTTCATGGAATGCACAATCAGATGGCTTGGTCGTAATAAGTTACCATTGTAGTTCTGCGTCTGATGTCTACGGTTACTGGAGTGGACCCATGGTATGTGAGACTATCTCACAAGGCAGCTACAGGCTTCTCTGGTCTGACAATGCGCGTCATCGCATTACCGGCTGTGTTGCCGTGATAAGCTTGCTCTATCAAGCCGGCAGCAGCAGTTGGCGAAAGAAGTCAACTTTCCAAGTCAACTTCAGACTAGACTCGCATAGCTTGGACTCGATGATCGAATTGAAGCTCGTCTCTCTTCTCTCTCGCGAGGAAACTTCTCGTTCCGCCCCTTGTAGTCTCGAAGCTCACATATAACAGAAATTCCCAGGATTTTAAGTTATACGCTCATTGGATTGGATCTTCAGGTCGGCACCTAATGTCACGTGACATCCCCGATATGTGATTTGCCCAGCGTATCTAACAGAGGTCGGACATATTCGGCTTAGTTCGCCGGGGTGAGAGCACATTCGGGTGTCGGGCGACAGGCATTTCCTTTCAGGTGAGTGACTCTGTTGACCATCCATCCCCAGGGAGCAGAGTGTGTGGTCCGGCAAACCCCAAATCCGCGACGTCTTGTCGCCATGGTCCGGGAAGACCATGATTAGCTTCAAGCCTACATAGCTCAATAATTCTTTAATATTCGCTTTACCAAGATACACTGTATGTTCACCATTTAATTACAGTCCTCACTTGGAATCTTGCGTACTTTATAAAATTACAACAAAAATCTATTTAGGTGGTCGCCCAAGATTTATGTAAATTACCCCAACATTATGACATATATAATAAAAAGGCACCTTGTAACGTGGCGACAGCGCGTCATGTTACACAGTAGAAAATACATTTAAAAAATAATAATTACGAGAAATTACAAACTATCTACTTATGTTTATTTTAGTAATTTTAGATAACTTTCCTTTAATTTAAAAACTACCTCGCTTAGTAAATAATCGCCCAAGAAAAATTACATTATAGCCACCGCCGCTTCTATCAAAACAAACAACAGTGACGATCGGCAAGTACGATTTCCTGTGAATGTTGGTGGTCCGCAGTGTTGCTAATAATTGTACTCCACTGCAACGAAAGCATTTGAGAAAGTGCTATATCAATTTAAAAAAATTAAAGCATTAAAAGTAGGAGTGGTTGGACACCAAAGGATGCGTAAGAAATCCTTTTTTGTATCATACCATTTTCGATTATATCACTTCATGAATTACAGATGTCACCCCAATACGGGTGACACCCAGCGCGGACCACCTCCACCGCTCGCCCCCCCCCCCCCAATTAGCTACGCCTCTGGCCGTCACTGTTCCCACTTGTGAGAGTCAGGATATAAGTGCATTTTTATACGGTAGCTATGGAGAGTTTCATTTTATCTTGTTGGTGTCTAAATTTATTGACCTTTTCCTTCAGCCACTCATCTTCATTTCCCACTTTCGTCTCGTCGAGGGAACAGCTCTGCTTCCGTATTGCTCCCAGGATAACGAGCTGCCAACCGGCGCCGTAAGAGACAAACGAAACTCTTCCTCGTCATTGGTTCTAGCGTGCGGTACACATAAACAAAAGTCTCTAACTTTTTATCGTGTAACGGCTCACTGCGCCTGACGGCGGAAGCACTAAAAAAAGTTGTTTATATCGCGCATCGTGCAGCTGACCGTCCGTTACGGAGACTTCGCTCACTGCCATTTCATTAGCTAAATGAGTGCCCGTTGCTCGTTCTCGCCGCTGTAATAATGTACTGGCGACGAAGTAAAGTGCGCCGTATAACTCGCTTAACTGGCGCCGTAACGCGAATGAATTTCAACAGTTACTGGGCGCCAGCCCTAACGACATCGCCAACGGACCAACAGGTCTTCAACTTTTGCAGCGGCAGCGGGTCATCGACGGCGATCAAACATTACTAGTGCGTCGTGGGGAAGTGCGAGATAAGGCACAAGTACGTCCACTAAAAAAGAAAAGGGGGGGGGTGGGTGATAGGGTCATGTTGGCTTGAAGCTCACAGAGGGGTGGTGATTGCAATTGTCGATGGTGGAGTACAACTTTGTTCAGAGACATTAGCGATTGCAATGTAATTTCTCACACTCTGACCCCCATGGCCGCAGGACACTATACTTTGACATCAGGCCTGGCATTCAGGAGTTCCCGGGTTCCAGTTCCAGTACGACCTTCCAGATTTCGGTTTTCCATGATTTTCAAAATCACTCCAGGCAAATGAGGGGATAGTTCCTGCAAAATGCCATAGCGGAATTCATTCCCCTTCTCTGCTCACTTCCAGTTACCGTCTCTAATGACCTCGACGTCGACAGAGAAAAGTACACTTAGGCACAATAGTTTCTATGAACAAAAATCATTGCTGGGACATTCTCTCCCCTACACGAATCGTGACTGCATATAGTCGGGCTGGATCCTGAAAGAATACGCGTCCTAATAGTTTTGTCACATATGATACTTTAAAGTTAGAAATCAGCATGCAGATTTAACGTAGTTTTATAAACTAATGAAAATGGATTCGACCGTGAAGCATTTTGGGAAACCATTCTTATTTACCAGTAATTACTCGAGAGTTAGGAAACCAATTTCGGGAAACCTAACCTCTATATGAGCCGAAGTGTCGACAAATGTCATGCCTGATTGTAAACTTTCCAAAAGGATTTTGTTTTGGAAAGTCCTTTTGTTTCTTTATCTTCTGTTTTCTTGCTTTCCAGTACTTTACCTTCTGTCACTTATTTTTCGTCCGCCTGCTTCAGCGTACTTTTTATCTTGTAACGAATATTAACTTCACCAGCAATATTGCCTTTCTCAAGTAAAACACTCTTCGATTTCTAATATTTATTTAACTTGAATAAGACACTTTTTTATTCAAGTTTAGTTCAGAATATACTTTCCTTTATTACTCTCACTAAATGACTAGCGCTCGTAATACTAGGAAATTCATTTATTTTCCTATTGTTTTCAATTGTCATTTACTAAAGTAACACTCACTTCATACATTAGCAATAGAGTTCCCGGCGTTGCCCGGTCTAATCGAGACTGATTTACCCGAACACTATTTTTATATTTCCGGTGTGAATCATGTATACCAAGTTTCAGTAATTTGGCACCATCCATTTCCAGAAGTACACTAAACGTTGATAAACCCGATCAATTCCCAGAACGGGATGAATTGGATGCTGTGATACTTAATGTCAGTTTTCATTTTGGTCAAGGCTGTATTTGAACCTAATCACAATATCTGTTAAAGTTGCTGCTCGATAATAAACACATGTACCACCCGCGCATTAATACATATATCACGTACATACATAAACCTGTATCTGGAATATATCTATTTGTTCTGGCATCACGCAAAAAATATAGATTTTTTAATCGGTCTTTTGATCAGATCTGAACTTCATGTTGAGACGTTATGATACATTTATTTTATGAATATTCTGGTATCTCTTAAAAACAACTGTTGTGATTTTGACTAGATTTAAAGCTATAAAGAACATTGGAAATTAAAAGGGTGGGGGTAAAGGGTTAAAGGGGTTAGACTTTTGTGAACCAAATGCAGACAGTATTCTTCTGTTTGATTTAAAGTATATATGTACAAGGTTCCATCGATATCGAATAAAACTGTGGTATATATAAAGGACATCGGAGAAAATTGAGGGAAGTAAAGTGAGAGAGTAGTTTGGTGTTTGTAAAAATAATGTGGACAGTATTTTCTTCCTTCTTTTAAAGTCTGTGTTCAAAGTTCCTTCAAAATCGAATAGAAACTTTAGCTTTGTATAAAGGATAGGACAGAAATTAATAGGGTGAAAAGGGATAGAGGTTGGGTTTGTGTACAAACAAATGTAGACAGTATTTTTTCTTTGTTTTGAAGTATACTTCTTTCAAAATCGGATAGAAACTATAGGTTTATATAGAGAATATTGACAACAAATAAGGGGGAAAGATATTGGGATTTTGTAAAACAAATGTGGACAGTATTTTTCTCTTTGTTTTAAAATATATGTTTGCAGAGTTCCATCAAAGCCGGATAAAAATGTGGGTCTGTTTAAAAATTAAGTGTTTTAAAAGGGGCTGAGTGCTGACTTTTGGAATTTTTTGGGTCAAAAACCTTCTCCATCGTAAAATACATTTGGGTGCCAACTTTCATTGTGATAGGTTAAATAGTGTTGACTGTAGCTTAAAAATTAAGGGCTGGAAAGGAGGTGAGGGGTTGGATTTTTGCAAACCAAATGTTGACAATATTGTTTTAAAGTATACATGTGCAAAGTTTCATCGAAATCGAATAAAAAATATTGGTTTGTATAAAAATTATGTGGTGTAAATTAGGCGAGAGGTTGGTTTTTGGATTTTTTGGTCATAAACCTTCTCCATGAAAAAAAACTTCATTATGTTCGGTCAAGTGTATTTCCACGTTGTGCCTGGAAAATTGTTCTCTATTCTTCCCGAGGGCCGCAGATATACCTTCGTGGAATATTTTTTCGCCTCTTGGTAGAGGAGAATCGGGTAATATGGAATAGTCGGGCAATATGGAATACCGAGGTTTCTCCTCTGCCAAATGATGCTGTGTAGTGAAAGTAACATCAACTGCTGCTCAAAACTCCTCTGATGCTTTGTTGTGAAGGTCGGTTATTTGGGAGCTGAACTGTGATTGATGTCCAACAAAGTTTGTTTTTCCACTTTCAAGAATTTTTGTAGATACGTTTTCTAATATATATATAAAATATTAGATTTATTTTGTTGATCACTAGTCTTAGTGTAATGTGTACTAAAAGGGTGATGGTTTGTTGTACAGTTATCTTTTCTGGCTGGCATCTTTTTTATTATATTTTCAATTCTATTTTGTCCAAGATGGCGATTCGAGTAATATGAAATACTTAGTTTTCCATAAAACCCGACATAAAACTGTGGTATTTAATATAACAAGAAAAATAATTACTGAGTTGAAATACACTTTTAATAAAATATGAAAATGGGTAATACATTTTTTTGTTAATATTGATTGAAAATAATATATTAACTATTGAGAAAGTAAATATTTCTTGATTAATTCATTAATTATGTCTTGTTTTAAGAATTGTCGAAAAAGAAAGAAGCGAATGCTATTGAATCCGACAAAGATGATGATGATGTTGACTAAAAAGTATCATTACATCTGTTTTTCTCAATTACAGATAGTTTACGTTATTTGAAACCTTCTATTCCATATTACCCTCAAAACGAAATTTTTAAACTAAATTTTACTAATTAAAAAAATTGTTTTGACAGCTTTTTATGAGATATATATTATCAGAAGAAGTTGAAGGTTGTATTAGTTTTAGTTTAAGGCGTTAAATTATTTTCAGTACTGTTTTGTACAACAAAACGTAAATGATATTCCATATTACCCGAATCTCCTCTACGAATACACACAAAGAACAACCTACGGAAATCCTCGCCTTTCCTGTGCCCACACGAACTATTTACCTGTCTTTTATGTCGAAACAGCGATATGGTTCAAAACAAGTTTTAGAGGAATAAACGTTAATAGATGTTAATTACACTCCTCTCACTTAATAAAAACCATCACACGAAATGTTTAATGTGTTGATGCTGTAACTTCCCTTGAATCTAACTCTACTGCAGTTAAAACAATATCGCTGAAGGTATGATATGAAATGGAATCTGGACGATATATATAGTTGGATAGTCCAAGAGGGAACGAAGATAAATGCAAATTACGCGCACAGATAAGAAAATAAGGTTTTGGTATGTCGCGTGGCAGTGGTTGGAGTTGTTCATAGGATGGAAATATCTTGGCATATTACTTGAAAATAAGTTCAGTTGAGCAGAACATATTTGCAAGACCGTAGCTAAGGGTATGCTAAAGGGATATACCAAGAATTAGGGGAAAATGAGTATGATACTTTGATCAGGGCATTGTGTGATTACACTGGGCTCGTATAGGACCCAAATTGTAAAGCTATTTTTTTTTTTAGAAGTTATCGTAAAGCACATTCGGTAAAGGAGATGCGTAGAAAGTTAATAGAATACAAGAACCAAATGAAGAATGTGGTGGGTAAGAACCAGTCACACCCTGGCGACTTCGTAAGGGCGAATATTGGTGCAAGAATTGAGAACAGTGTTTGAAAATGAATAAATGCTCGTAATCATGAATTAATACCTGATTTCAGGAAAAAGGGAGTGGGACGGGATAGGTTTTTAAGTGAAATGCTGATCAGGATGCCTCAAACAGTGAAAGATGCTATAAATACGAAACATAATTAGATAATATAGGAAAACTGTCACTGTGGCATTCGCTCCATCACAATAACAAAATGCTCCTGCAGACGTCATTCTGTCTGATAGTTCTTTTTTAATTTGCCCTTCCTTTGATGCCATTAAATCTTTGCTATATATTCGAGGAGATACATGTTTGTGTTAAAATCGAATAAGAAGGCATTAGGGGAAGAAAATTTTAGACGTTGTGTTCAAAAATTTAGTAATCATTACCAAGCCTAGTTTCCAGAGCGGAAAAAGCAGAGGTCGTTGAGTATTACAACTATAAACTGAAAGCAAATAACGTTTTAAATACTGTAAATATGTCAGCTTCGCCGACCACTTCAAAGAACTGTATTACTGGGATACAGAGAGATACAAAGGGTAAACGTTGAAAGTTCAGGCCAGGAGTACCGGCCGTCTTGATTTCGGTTTATGGGTGGTTTTCTATAACCATCTAGGCGAATGCTAGAACTGTCACAGTTTCAGCCAAAACAAAAACTGAAATATAACAAAGTCCGCTCTTGATACGGCGTGGAACTTTCTGTTATAAATGATTTTTACCGGCAGAAAATTATGGCAGAAGTTAATATTGAAATAAATATGGGGATTGTCAAAAATATTTGTTCTAATGAAATTGCTATCGCGAGAGTAGGAGGCATTATAAAAAGGAAAATTAGGGCACGAATAGACCTCTGTCCGCTCAGGTAATGGTGATTCCAGAATATTACTGTGAGACTGAATGGAAAAAGAGTAATCTGGAGTATCCGATCCTGCTGTTCTAATTGTCCCTGCGCCATTCAGAACGAGAGTTATTATTCATTTTAAAATAAGGTCGTAGCTGCATCCTTTACCTTTTTATCAAAGAAAACTTCGGTTCAACTCACTCTTTGCCACTAAATTGTATACGAATTAACGAGTAAATGTAAATCCTTCGCAGTAGAGAATAGTTTTCCTAAAAATGTGTCATGTAGCTATATATATAAAGATGAATGTATGTATTTTTGTTTGTTTGTTCTTCATAAAAATCCACAATTTTCATCCTATCTCGATAAAACTTTTCACACTTATCCTTTGAAACAAGGAGAAAAGTTCTGTCTACATTTGGTTGGCAAATTTCCCGTTGAATCGAAATAGTGTGGTTCAAATCGGGCAATTTGGAGCCAAGAAATACGTAATTAAAATGACAGAAATGTTGCCGAAAAATACTAACTTAAATTGAGTCTATACTTCGTAGTATGCCACCACAATCAGCAATACTCCGCGCGCCCCAGCAGGTGCGTCTCTACTCCGGCCGAGCAGGGCTCAGCTCGATTAGCCCTCTCGCCGCTTCGCCAAGCAGTTGGCGATTTCCTAGCAACTACAATTATTTAACTCGTTTTTCTTCAACTTTCCAGTATGTTCTACACCATCTATCTATTCTTTAGTAAAACGAGAATAATTTCGAATATTCTGGCAGAGTGTTCTAGAAGTTTCCATTCATACCCGCCTTCACCCCTTCCCTTGCGAGATGGTCTATGTAAACGGGTCCACTGGAGCTGGAATCAGTTAACAGAAACACACAGATCATATCATTGCAACTGAATCGGAGAAAACACCAAAAATGCCACCGAAAAAAAGGAAATCAACAGGACAAGTAAATCCGAAAGCTAAACAAGCAAAACGGATGCGGGTATCTGAAACACCTGAACAGTGAGATGCTTGCCTTGAGCAAGTTTTTTTTTTTCCTAAGCCATTCAGCCAGCTCAATGTGTTTATGATATCTCATTATCTCATCCAGTGAGGACGGACAGGACATTCACACAAACACACAACACTTAAGCATCGATGCCCACGGGCGGATTCGAACCGGCGACCTTCGGTACGCGGAGCTAGTGCTACAGCCCCTACGCTATCGAGGCCGGCATCTTGAACAAGTTCGGATCAGGGCTTCCACGTCCCGATCTGCTGAAACGCCAGAGCAAAGAGAAGTTCGCGTCGAACAAGAGCGAATTAGAGTTTCCACAGCGAGGGCTGTAGAAACACCGGAGCAAAGGGAATCTCGCGTCGAACAATCTCGAGTGAGGATAAATCAGGCGAGAGACAGACTCCGACAGGGTAACCTGATGTTTGGCGCATTTAATTATGATCCTCAGTGCGGTTACCATACACATCCAAATGTTCTGATTGGAAAGATGGGTGTAGTATGCGGTTATTGTCAAGTAAAAAAAATTCAGAGGCGAACCTGCTGGAATGTGTTGATCGAACGGGAGAGTCAACTTGACACCTCTTCAAGAGCCACCTGCTCTACTGAGTTCGTGCATTTATGGAAATACCCTTGAATGTTTTGAAAATCATCCGGAAGTGCAACTGTGGCTTCCAGATGACTTCGTTTGGGGCAAACGTGATCTACATTCAACGTGAAGGGCCAAATTTACCACCGTGGAGGCTCTGTCCTTCCGTTTCACAATGAGGACCCAAAATTCTTACAAATTTAGTTCGTGGGTGATAAAGAATCGCTAGCTGATCGACGGTGTGAACCGATACTCGAAACTCGACGAGAGATTGTTTTAAGTCTGCAAAGACTGTTGCATGCATGGAATTACTTAATTAGGCTGTTCAAGACAGCTTTGGAAAGGATGTCAACGGATGAATACAAGGGTGTGATAAGAGCTGACAAACGTCCGTGAGGAGCACACGAATGATGGTTTAATGCGCCCACAATCAACGAAGTCGCGATTGTCATTTCCGGACATGACTGTGATAGGCGAGATATCGTCTTACAGAGGAGAAGCGAAGGTTTACAGTGGATATCTGAAAAGCACCGTTCATATGAGGCTTTACAATACCCGCTAATATTTTGGTAAGGAGAGGATGGCTACCATTTCAACGTCATGCAAACAGATCCCTGCACTGGAAAAACTATTCAGAAGAAAGTATCATCGCTGGATTTCTATGCTTATCGCATCATGATACGCGACAATTCTTCCAACCACATACTCAAGTGCCGAGATCTTTTTCATCAATTTGTGGTTGAGATTGAAATGTCCCACAGAGCACGGCGTCTCTGTGGCGCCGAGGTGCGCTGTTCGTCACTTTTTCTCTGGGGACCAGATGGTGATGGAAGGCAGATGCCTGTCCCGAGAGACACGTTTTGCTTTGCGAAGGAACACGGGACACAGCCTGCCCTCTCTTCTCATGATATTATTGTTTTCTGGAGGGCTTGCCCTCTGTGGTGGCAGTGTGTGGGACAGCCAGCGGATGGAAGGGGTTGCATCTACTCCTCCGAGGTGTTTTTCCCCCCTATGTTCTATGTCTTCGGGAAGGGGAGAACGTTGTTGGACGCCACAGAGCAATGTTGTGGGCAGTGTACTGCTGCTACAAGTTGGACTGAGTGGAGGGAGCTGTGTGCATCAGTCAGGTGCGCTGGTCAAACCCTGGCTCGCCGACTCCACCGCCGCCGACGACCAGTCTATGTTGGGTAATGTGTACTGCCTGCTGATATAGAGACATTCTGCAACATCTCAAAGCCCTGGAAACTACCCTGAGAGACTCATGCCAGAATTATAGAGCGATTAGCCTGGGTGCCTGTCATATATTTGCCATATATTTGTGATCTTTAAATAACAACCACTTTGCCTTCATGAATAAATTCTAATTTCTTTTACTGTGAACCCATTTATTTTGTGTGATCCCCTGAGAATTTTTATGTGAAGAACTCGTTACAAATATTATTTAATTAAATGAAATAAACTTTGCTACTTTTGCGCGCTAGCACCATGCAAGGTGTTTTTGAAGTCAAAACTTATACCCCGACCATAAGGATAAATTATAACATGTACGCGAAAGTGTAAAATGAGCGCCTTCTCTTCATCAGGCTAAATCAGAAACAGCTTTGAGCCGACGACTATATTCATCTGCGGGGCGCAATCGCCAGTGACAGGAACGTTGCAGACATTGTCAGAATGGTCATACTGCCAACGACGTTTACGAGGAGTCCAAGGCATTTGCTTGAGTACATATAAAACGCAATGGCATATGTACAAACACACGGCTGTCCGGATCTATTCATCATATTTACATGTAATCCAGCGTGGGAGGACATCACTGAAAACCTGTTCCACGGCCAGAGTGCAACTGACCTACATGACATCATAGCAAAAGTGTCCAAACACAAACTGGCAAACCGAGCGTGGTGGGTGAACGGCTAACGTTCTGGCCTCGCATTCGGGAGGACGCGGGTTCGAATCCCCGTCCGGGCATCCAGATTTGGGTTTTCCATGGTTTCCCCAAATCACTCCAGGTGAATGCCGGGATGCTTCCTTCAAAAAGGCCAAGGTCGAATTCCTTCCCGTTCCTTGTCTCGATTCCCATTCCGCCTCTAATGTCCTTAGCTGTCGACGAGGCGTTAAGCAATAAAAAAAACCCTTGCAAAAATTACTCATGTCATTAAAAATTGTAATATTTTTGGGGAAGTTCTATGCTGGATGTATTCAGTCGAGTGGCAGAAAAGAGGGCTTCCCCACGCGCTCATTTTAGTTTGGCTTAAGGAGAAAATTCGACCTATCGACATCGACATGGTCATATCAGCGGAGCTAACTGACCCTGACAAAGATCCTTTACTCTTTGATGTTGTATCGAAAATTATGATTCATGGACCATGTGGGCCGTTCAATTCTCATTCCCGTTGCGTGAAAGATGTAAAATGCACGAAAAGGTACCCGCGGCAGTTTTTGAATGAAACACAAACCGGGAATGACGGTTGTCCTCTGTACAGACGACACAGCCCTGATAACGGAGGATTAAAAACAAAAGTCATGGTTAAGGTCGATAATCGGTTCACTGAAGTTGAAATAGACAACAGGTGGGTGGTACCGCACTCCACAATCATGGCAACAATGTTCCAAGCCCACGTAAATGTAGAACACTGTAGCTCTGTGAAGTCCATCAAATACATTTGTAAGTACGTCAACAAGGGCAGTGACACGGCAGTTTTTTGCGTCGAGGATCGCAATGCGGGGGACGAGGTAACGCAATATTAACTGGGAAGGTGCATTAATAGCAATGAAGCTTTCTGGCGACTACTCAGTTTCCACGAACTCTATCCGACGGTCTTCCACCTAAGCGTTCATCTAGAAAATGGACAACGAGTTTATTTCACCGAAGCTACAGCACTCGAAAGAGCTCTGCAGTCGCAACACACAACCTTAACAGCATTCTTAAAACTCTGCGAAGAAGATTCCTTTGCCGAAACTTTGTTATACGCAGAGGTGCCGAAATACCACACGTGGCAAACATCCACAAGAACATTCCGCAGACGAAAATGGAGAGCGCGACTAACCGAACATCCAGGCGTATTTATGACTGATGCCATTGGTAGTGTGTACACCGTCCATCCCAACAATGCGGAATGTTACTTCTTGCGAATACTCTTGCACACTGTACGAGGACCAAATTCGTTCGCAGATCTGAAAACTGTCAACTGCAAAATCCGCGAAACGTACCGTGAGGCGTGTTAAAGGAGAGGTCTATTGGAAGATGACCAGCACTGGGACACTACGTTAGCCGAAGCGTCCATCAATACCTTTCAGCAGGAGATCAGAGACCTTTTCGCAATAATCATAACGACCTGCGCTCCATCTAACTCAAGAATTATATGGGAAAAATACAAAGAGAATCTCAGTGATGATATTTTAAGAGCCTCACGCAGAAACCAACCGTCTATCAACTACTGCGCTGCAATATTTAAGCAATCACTTATACGTTTGGAACACAAATGTGTTTTGATCGCAAGGAAAATCATTATTCTGCTTGGCCGTGACGCGCCCAATTGCGATGGTCAGGAAGTGCTTGACAGAGATATTTGGAGAGAAAATAACTACGATACGGTCGAACTCCAAACGTTCGTTGAGCAGAACAAGCCCCGCTTAGTTCATGATGAACGACAAGGTTTTGATGCCATCATACGTCTCACTGACATCCAATAAGGAGGTGTGTTTTTCTTAGATGCACCAAGAAGGACAGGAAAAACGTCTCTCATCAACTTGCTACTTGCTGAGGTTCGTCGGCGGGGTGAAATCGCTTTGGCATTAGCTTTATCCGGGATAGCATCCACGTTGTTGGTTGGTGGACGGACGGCACATTCTGCTCTTAAGCTGCCATTAGATCTTCATCACACCGAGACCCCAGTTTGCAATATCAGTAAGTACTCAGGTCAAGGCCATTTATTTTAACGTTGCAAGCTCATCGTATGAGATGAATGCACAATGGCTCACAAACGCGCTCTGGAGACTTTGGATCGGATGATGCGCGACATCAGGGCAAACAATAAGCTCAAGGGGGGAGGGGTGGGGGGAGCAAAGTTAGTTCTTGCTGGAGACTTCCACCAGTCACTACCGGTCATTCCTCGATCAACACCAGCAGATGAAGTCAATGTTTGCATCATGGCGTCATCGCTTTCGCGACACGTCCAAGCTAAAATCCGGAAATCAAATATGGGAGTCCACTTGCAAGGAGACAGAGATGCCGAGGTATTCGCACAGCAGCTGCTTCTACTAGGAGAAGGCAAGTTTCAAGAGGAGCCACCTACGGGACTCATTTCGTTTCCGCCGGATTTCTGCACTGTGCTACCTTCAGTGGACGACCTGATTGACACAGTTTTCTCAAACATAGGTGAAAAATACAATGACAATTAGTGGCTTTGTGAGAGAGCGATTCTTGCCCCGAAAAACGACAGTGTCAACAAAGTGAACGACATCATTCAGGAAAAGCTTCCAGGATCAATCGTAACCTACACCTCCATCGACACCGTTGTGGACATTAAACAAGCTGTATTTTACCGCACGAAATTTCTGAATTCATTGGGACCGCCTGGAATGCCTCCACACAAACTACATTTGAAAACTGACTCCCCAATAATTCTATTGCGCAACACTGACCCTCCCAGGCTATGCAACGGGACGAGACTTTCCGTTAAAACATTGCTTCCGAATGTCATTGAAGCAACAATAATTACCGGAAATGCTAAGGGAGATGACCTTTTTATACCACGCTTTCCTATGACACCCGGCACCAATGATTTGCCTTTTGATTTTAAAAGATTGAAATTCCCCGTTCGACTTTCTTTTGCAATGACTATTAATAAGACTCAGGGACAATCGCTCAACCTGTCGGCATAAACTTGGATACACCGTGCTTTTCACATGTTTAGCTATACGTAGCCTGCTTAAGTGTTTGGACGCCAAGTAAACTTTGGATTTACGCAGCACAGGGAAAAACTAAAAATGTCGTGTATCAGCAAGCTTTTACAGGTGTTATGTAAATAATCGTAACATCAGAGCTCGGGCTAATCGACATATTGTCGCGACAAGGCACATGAACTCTTTATAGCGGCCTTATACGAGTTGTAAGGGACAAGGCACTTGCTGCTCTTTGAAAGGCTACATGCTCCACTCTGTTCCAAACTCGACTTTCGGGCCAACGAAACCCTTGGCGGGGGTCCACCTTCGTTCTCGGCGACAAAATCGCCACCAAACAAACAGCCAATAGGAGCGTAACTAATTTTCCACTTCTCTGTTTCCGCGTAAAACAACATTTCGTCGGGTTTAAATAAGAGACCCTGCTTTTCCTTCCTAACCAAAATCACTCAGCATCTGGATATTCTCGACGACGCGTCTCTCCAACTCCGCTTCGCTCCCTGTTGCGCTGCCTTTGTCTGGACCAAAACAGCCCTTTTCAGGGCTAACAAGCCAAAGTTCAAAGGATATTCCCATCCATAGTACTTTTGAACTTAAATGAATATTTTCACTTTTCTGGGATCGGGTTGAACTTTGTAGAATTGTGCATAAGTTTCCACACAGTTTAACAAGGTTCGAGAAAGTTTGCAGTTAGACAATTTTGTACAACTTATGGAGCTTTCTACCATATTCTACAAATTATATTCGGATTTCTTTACGTCTCTATGCCAGCGCTGTGGCTATTTCGTAGGCACGCCTTGCTTTACAAGCGGCAGGGATGGCTATTCACAGACCAGTGCTATTTCCTTCAAATTCAACCCCACACACCTTCCAAAAAATGAAAAATAATATTTAATTCACGTGACAAGTAGCGGGTAAGCCTGTTAATATGAAACAAGTACTGATATGACTTGCATTAATAATATGATAAAAATTAAAAAATCACTACAAGAGTTCTAAGTTAAAGGGAAAACGAAATTATCACGAAAAAGGGCAATTATAACGAGAAACTAATATCTCGTATAAAGTTTCTAGTTCTAAGCTGAAAAAAACCTAGAACCGCATATTTAAAAAATTGTAGTTAACTATTAATTTTGTTGTAATTCCTTGCAATGAAATGTCAGTTCGGATGTAGGCGTGGTGAAAATATCTCTGATCCATTCACCATTACAAGAAATCTATATATAATAGCATGGCAAATAAAGAGAATGGTGGTATTTGCAAGTGTTGGTGGCTTAAGAGTCGTACCTGACTGCTGCTAACTGATTTAGCGATTTCCGACAGCGTCCGGTAGAGGGCGTTCTAGACTTCAAGTCTAACTGTTTGGATTGCCCAGAAGACGTATTTCCAACCAGTTAAAGTTAAATCATCACCTGATTGTTATTTAAGGTCTGCGGTTAAAGCCTCATTCCTTCCAATCTTGGGATGATTTTCGTAGAATAAATACTGTAATGATAACAGCAGCTGGTTTTCTTGCGGCACACGACTGTATTCAACAGTTTTCAAAACAGGAAAACACCAATGAAAACCTTACATAAACAGATTTTAGGATGACTGACCTCAGGCACGGCGGTTCCCATGTAGCTGGTCTAGACAGTTGTGTCAGTTCAGAAACATACAAAGATTAAACCGAAATTTAAGGCGACATCCAACAGCCATGATTTTTTTCTTACACCATACAATTAGAATCTGGAAAGAATTTGGGATAAGCAACGGGAAGGAATTGGCTATTGCCTTTTGAATGAAGCATATCGACATTCTCCTGGAGTGATTTCTGAATATCATGGAAAACCAAAATGTCAATGGCCGGACGGGAATTTGAACCGAATACCAGGCCTGAGGACAGTTATCTAGGCGTCAGCCGAGACTAATTTCTTGCGGTGAGAAAGGTATTGGCTCACGACAAATTTGTTGATAGAAAGTAAGATCAAATTTACGTTTAAAAGCTTAAATTATCAAGAGACACGACTTAAGATACAATAGAACGATCTCAGTAAATGACGTTAAATATCAGCCACCTATTCACGAACAATCTTCTATACTGATAAAACGCTAATGTTGGTCTCAATGTGGCCTTGTCTATTACGTTGTGACGTCACGCTTCCCGCCTTTGCTGCCAAACGAACAATGGTCTGAGGTATTGTTCGAGCTTATGCGCGTTATTTAATAACAGTTCTTTTTAGCTCAGCATCCGCAAAGAAATGAATTGTCAGAATACTGAAAGAAAAGTCCGTATTTCATTTGAATGGAGGTATTAATCAATGGTTGCTTATATTTGTATGATATCGTTAAAGTCTTTTCTCACAGATATGTAAGATAAAAAGTTATTAATTTTCGATCAGCAATGCAAGCGGAAGTTTTGATTATTTTGTTATTTAGCCTAGGTCAGAAGTGAAACCGGTATTCGACGCTACAGCAAAGGGCGTGAATAATTTAATTTATTTAAAAATAGTTTAAATTATTTTCATGAGCGTCGTATTACGTAAATCGTTACTTCATTTCAACCAAACTAGTACCACACTGATCGCAATCTGTGGAGCCTAGACTACAATTAAAACTAACATTACGTAGATAACCTAGTTTTTTAAGATTTATTTTTAGATTCATTTGCTTTCACTGACGCCATATTACTGAAGCCGTTATTTCAACCGCAATTAAACTTGTCAGCTATTGTCGATCTGATTCACGGATAACAAAGAAGAAAGATATAAGAACCCGTGAATATTTTGGATCCATTTGCACCAACATGCGATGCAGTGAATGTATTAATTTGCATGTGACTGAAACATTGATTTTCTAACGGAGTTTGTAGTTGGGTGAAATGCAACCTGGATCAGTATAACAATTGAATTTTTTTGTTTCAACGCAAGCACGAGGAATTACAATGAGCTTTATTTTCTAACAATTCTTTTTCGTTTGACTGGCTTTGAGGATATATATATATACTCAACTTAATTATGTTTTGTTACAGAGGCTACATGCTTTGAAGGGGCATGAATTCGTGCCAATATAACTCTCTCCGTCAAATTACCGCACAGACAGCAATATATCAGATCACATAGCTGTATGCTGCAATAACGGATGTTGTGATAAGCAAATGGGTCGACTTGAGGCAATTAATCAACCCAGTGCCTTCCGGCAGCAGGAATCAGCAAAAAGGTGGATCATAATGCACATTTCAAGCCAACGACAATGAAAGACAAAACACCAAAATCAAGGAAATACAAAATTCCAAAATCACCTGCGAGTAGCGAATCAGTACAATTTGGAAGCTATTTTTGAAAGGGGTACAAAGCACTGGTCATTCCCAGTAAATTGTTACTCCGATCCATTTGAATGTTTTTTTTGATTGTTTTTGATGTTTATAAATATAATTCGTCTTAACACAGTCGCAGGAGATGCAAAGATATAGGAAGAGAACTTTGTGAAGTTCACTCATTGACATAATTTATTTTGGCAGTAATGGTTAGCTAGTGTTGTTGAAATAGGCATTGGGATCAGTTATTAGCATATATTTTGCAGAAACAAAATAGTTTACACCGTTTGGTGGCTGGGTGGATCACTGAAAAGTATCAGTGGTTTTCCGAGTATAAGTAATCTTGTGAGGCTGTAATAACTTGGGGCTCTTACCGGCTGCACAATCCGTCTCTGTCGTAGCCACCTAACGAATCCCGGTACTACTTGCGGAATAGGCAACAGCTTAACGTGAAACCTGAGCCACGAAAATGCCGTCCGCATACTTCACATTACACAGAAAGCTGTGATAGAGGTGATGATCGGGTTAAAGGCCTAAGAAAATGCCATCCGATATCGGTATTTGAATCGCCTTAACCTCTGAGCCACCAAATCGCTGTTGACCTTATTCACTTAAGGTTGTTCGAATACAAATGACGCGGAAATGAACTGAAACTGAAGACTTGAGAAATTGGAAGAGATCTGAATCCTATCTGTAAGTGGTGTAAGGAGTATTCAACGGCAGTTGGGAGCATGCACGGAAATTTTGTAAATCACACTTGATGTTATCACTACAGTTTCTAGAATGATGCAGACATGTTTGTACTGGCGGCAAAAGGACTGGCGATGAAATAAGAGCAAATTCAAAGAAAGGTAATAAAATTAATTACGAGGTGCTTCAGTTAACCTGTAAGAATTATTAACATGGTTTAAATTTTGAAACCTCTACGTGGAGCTGTGAAGCAATTAAAAAAAAAAAAGGCAGATGGATTTAATGGGTAGAAAAACACGAGTTTTGTTCAACATTTATACAACTAAATTGTAGTGTGAACAAAATCAGAGACACAAAATTTTTGAATAGATATTTATTTCTCTATCATGCAATCAACAAATTGTAGCAGAGAGGGATGGACACAATAAAAGTATAGACATTTCGGCTAGGTGAACTGCAGTGATTAAATACAGAAACAGAGAAATTGTGGCAGATATACGAGGTCACGTATTCTGAGCGGAGTATTTGTATCCTTGACACGTTTCACATATCTCCATGTTAGCTGTTACATGGTGTCTAGTGCTTGCTGAAGGAATTGATGTTATATTGCCATTCTGAATCATGTTCTTCCCTCGTCGCCAAATGTTATGTCTTTCTGGAAAGTTAGCCGACAGTCCACAACCCACAGTCGCCTCGCTGGTTTGTCACCATTGTTCTAAGTACATACGTGTACCGTGTTCTCTCTGATTTCTCCGTGCTGATTCTTCTTGAGATTGTGCGTTAGTATGCCCTTCTGTTTCCTCACTGAGGGGCGAGGGTACCACATCCCCCCCCCCCCTCCGCTAGACACTATTACAGTTAGCATCTCCATTCTGGACTGCTTATACTCTAACGAAAATAGTTTTTTGGTATTTAAGTTTCAGTAAAGAAATGCTGTACAACATCGTATTGGCTCAAATTATCCAGGCTGATTTTCCACATAGGATTATCTGATCATTGCATTTTGGAGGTTAATGAAGTAAACAGCGCTTTTATGGAAACAGAGTGAGATATTGACAGTCACGATGACGGATAATGAGGTAATCTAAACGTTCCAGTCAGGATTGTACCGTACGGGATGGTTCAAAGCATAATAAACGCATTAAAATATACTTAAGTGTTTTTCAAATTTTACGCGAATCTGAACACAACAGTACGACAGGTGTAATGGAACAATCATAGGAGAGTTTCTCCATAGAATCTCACTCATATATATGTGTTTATTTCATAGGGTAAAATTTATTTTTCCATCATAAATTCGAAAAAAACGAAATCGATAATTTTGGAGGCAATAGACGACATAAATATTTAATATTTCACAAGCTGATAAGTGATAGTCTCCAGTTCCTTATCATTTTCAGTAAACGTAGGAGATTCATTGGAATCTGTGTAAAATGTAAATGCTAAACTATCTGTATTGATTATTGATAAAACTACACAACTAGATTGTTCGATCAGTATATTCTAATGTTAGTACACACTAGACCTCGTGATAATAATAATTTCGTGTGGTCTGAAAGATAACCTAACGAAAATGTTTTTTTCTTAGATATTTCAGTGAATTGGTAAATCAATCCCAATTAGACTGGGCAATGGTGGGAACTGTGTGAGTAATATATAAAAAAGGATTTTCCTAAATATTTCTATAGTTAATTTTAAAATGATTTGTTTCATTCATTCAGTTTTACAAATTATGTATTTACACTTATTAACGCTTGGAAGGTTCAATGTATTTGGAACGTTTCCGATTAGTGTTTATTCTGATTGGTAGATCGTTCTAGGTTGATTTGCAAATAAACTATAGAGTTTGTATGCATGTCCAGTCTCCAAAAAGATAGCGAAGAGATAACAGGTCTCCAGTATTCCGCATTAAATTAACATCATATTTACTTGTCACTAAAATGGAGAAATTTTAATTTATTTGTTAAAAGAAGGATACCGTGAGTCGTGAAACGTGTTTGAAGAAGCTATGCGTATCAAGTGTTTAGTTTCGTGAGTAATTCATCAGCTTGATACGAACTGCAATAACGAAATAGCAGAATGTGTTAAAGGAAGGATAATTAAACGGATCGAGATAATACTTCAGCTTGCTCACATAACAGCAATAATTATCCTAGCCACGAACTCATGTCAAATGACCAAGTGTGATTGGTGGGCGGCAACGCTCTCGCAAAGCATTTGGGAGGACGCGAGATAGAATTTCCTTCCTGCCATCTAGATTTCAATTTTACATTGTCTGCAAAAATAGAATTCAATCCAGACGAATGCCGGGATTAGTAGTGTTCTAAGGATGGAGCTGGCGTGATTTTCCCCATGACGTTATAGGGGGGGTGGTGGGGGGGAACCTCCCTCCCCTCCCTTCCCATCCAGGCCCCGGCGCGCCGCCTCGAGATGGCAGCAGCGGACAGCGTTAACCTCAGTCTGTGTGATACCGCTGTGTAGTAATTAGGTCGCGCTGCATCGCTATTTCTGGGTGTACCGTTACTCGGCGTGGTCGATGCGACGGTAGGCGCTATTTCGAGCGTGTCATTACGGATTTACTGGCGTGGAAAGTGTGCGTCATGTTAAACACTGCTTGATGATATAAATTAGAGATCCCTCAACGATCGTCATTCTCAAACCTGTAATTATCTTCCTAGGTCCTCCGAAAAGCATTTTGTCATGTGTTATTGATATTTCGAACTATTCTAATGCTTTGATTGTTAAAATACCATAAATTAACTTCTAATTTTTTTCTTTGTTTATGGACAAAACATATTGTTGCCTTCTGCAAATAGTATTTTTGACTCAAATAACAAGTCCTTACTGCAAAACCACCCCCTCCCCCCATCTTCTGTCTACCTTATATCTCATACACATTATGTAAGGTCATTTCTTTGTATGCCAATTTTTTCCAACACCAACTGTCTTATTACCCTTCATGGTCATGCTTTTATGCGCTTCTTGTGAAATGTCAGTTATAAACTATGCTCTCTTTCCATTTCTAGTAATTCATACTCGTAATAAGTATGCAATACTACTTAATCATACTCACTCGATATAAAAATTGTGTTGTAGGGGTTTCGTTAAATAAAAAAACATAATTTATTTATAAATGATGCAAATTTATTGAAATTTTTAAAATAGACTTTATTGCATAATAATACATCATTCAATACCAATGGTTTTATTTCATGTGTGTCATAGGCCTCTCTTGCCTTCACATGCCACCCTGTCTCCCCCCCCCCCTCCCGAAATGTTCACTTAATATCCATTTATTGCCTTACACATTATGATATTCCATGCGAAAGCATGTATACCTTTAAACGTTGCTAATGTTTATGAGATGGGTAGCTTAACTTCTCCGCCTTACAAATTACTGTGAATAACATGGCCGTAAAACTAACGGATGTATCTCAAACTCGAATGTCCCGAGGGAAGAAATAATTCATATAAACATCAAATCCCAGCATCTCGCTGTGGCTCAGTGGTTAAGGCGTCTGACCGGAGATAGAAAGGTCCTCGGTTCGAATCCCTGTCTGGGCGGTGATTTTCATAACCCCTTAACCCACCTTCACCTCTGGCATAGATTGCTGTGTAATGTGAAGTACGCCAGAACCCGTCCCTGGCTCGGATTCCACGTTAAACTGTAGGTCTTTTCTAAGGACAACAACTCTATGGTTGAGTACACTTTCAAAAGCAAAGATTCAAAACAAACGAATACCTAACGTGGTCCTATGTGACCTAAACGAGCATTCATACTCGATTGAAGGGGAGCAAAAAGTCAGCCAGTCGTATGAAAAAATTTTATATCTCGATCGTCTCTTGTCTCTGAGCTCAACATATTGCTCTATGCATAAAAAAACACACCCGCACTCATTAAAGGATAAGTTTTAAGAAGGATTTGGGCAGGTATAAGTCAAATGGATGTAGGTATGGGCAGTGTAGGTGAAACACGAGTGGTAATTGTAAGGAATATACAGCAAACAATGAGAACAATACCTGATGAGGATATGTACACACTTTTTCTATAGTTTCATTAACCCTGGAAACAGAAAAAATCCATCAGTAACAGCTACCATGTACCAAACTATTCATATTAGCATCGCCTCGCTTCTCACACTCATCAGCCATCTTTGCCATCTAGTAGCATGTGCCCAAATACGAATCTATTCACATCAGTATCATCTCATATCACACACATAACAACAAGCCATCCAGTAACATGTGTCCCCATAGTATTACTAAGACATGAATAGATTCAAGAGCCTTTCTTAACACGGGCTGCAGAACCATACTTCGGATGCTCACTCACAGCTACAAACGTCACAAAACACACATACATTAGTGGTGGAAATGAACTACACATCCTACATGCAGACAGACGAGTGAAAGAAAGGTATCACCACACTTACGCTTACATCCACAAAGAGAGACGCGGATACACGTTTCCATGTCTACAGCGGTAGTTAATACAACTACCGTCACCAACCATGGAAACGAAAAAGTGGTACAGTACTCTCTTGTATCATGACTGACTGAAAAACCGAACTTCCTTACATATCATCAGCCTGACGAGATAGAGGGTGTGCAAAATATGACATGTTTTCACCATCCCATAAATAATGTTCAGCCCACCCAATCACATCCATCAACACATAGATCATCACCACGTCTCCCTAACACCGCAACCCTTTCTGCCATTCATTAACAGTGCTCCAGATGCGATAAGTTGCAATAGACACTTGACTATCAGCAGATACCAGAAACCCTCATATTCATGCTAGGCCTCATACGTCTCCACACACAAGCACAAGGAAACATAAGTGGAGGAACAGCAAATGATACGTCCAGACAGACGAGTTTAAGGATGGTATCACCATATTTACGCATACAGACACACACACACACTCAGAGAGAGAGAGACGCACAAACACGCACATTTCCAGTGACGTCGATACAACAACCAGCCCACATATGGCGACGAAAAAGTTGGGGCAGAACCAACCATGGCACATGACTGACCAAAAAATCCTTCAGTAACTTGTGTTCTAGGTACCAAACTGTTCACAATAGCATCGCCTTACCTCTCATACACCTCAGCCATCTTTTACATCTAGTAGCAGGTACACAGGTATAAAACTGTTCACATTAGCATCAAATCATATCACCCACATAACAACAAGCCATCCAGTAACATGTGCCCACATAGTATCACAAAGGCAGGAGTAGGTGAAGAGCCTCTCCTTTCTTAACACAGGCTGCAATCTCGTACTTTGGATGCTCACTCACGGCTGCATACGTCACAAAACACACACACACACACATTAGTGGTGGAAATGAATTACACACACTACACGCAGACTGACGCGGGAAAGAATCTCCATATTTACATTCTAGCTACCTTCCATTGCACACAGCATTTCAATTCCATAAGCTGTGTACTCCATATTAACTCTGGAAAAAAAAATCCATTAGTAACAGCTACCCACAGGTACCAAACTGTTCACATTAGCATCGCCTCGCATCTCACACACCTCAGCAAACTTTGCCATCTAGTAGCATGTGCACAAGTACGAAACTGTTCAGATCAGCATTATCCCATATCACCCACATAACCACAAGCCATCCAGTAATATGTGACCTTAGTACCACAAATGCATGAGTAGATTCAGGAGCATTTCCTAACACAGGCTGCTACGCCGTACTTTGGATGATCACTGACAGCTGTATACATCACAAAACACACACAAACACACAGATGTGCACACACACACACACACACACACACAGTGGTGGAAATGAACTACACATTCTAAATGTGGACAGACGAGTGAAAGAAAGGTATCACCATCTTTACACTCTAAGTGCCCTCCCGTGCACACTGAATTTCAGGTCGAAAAACTGTGGACACCATGTAACACTACTATATTTATGTCCCCGAAGGACATATAGTGAGCAACGTGTGAAAAACAGTTTTTACCCCTAAACAAACGGCAGCAGACTGTAAACAGATCAGTGAAATGGAAGAGCGCATGGATTCCTGAAATCACCCCAGTCAAATGCAGGGAAAGAGACCTTCAAAAGTCCATGGCCGAATTCCTCACCATTCCTTGCCCTGCATCCTTTCTCACCTCTAATGATGATGGCATCAACGAGACACAAAGCCCGAAAAAACCCTGATATGCTGGATACACTAGAATTTTGGATGGTCGTTGAAATTTGTCATGTGTAACGACAACAATGTGCCAGTAGTAATACATGGTAGACTGGGAAGTTAAGATAGCCGCACTCACTTGGGCAGATTGACACAGATTTTTGTTCCAGTAGCCATCTATAATGATGGCACATGAAGTCAGGTGAGTGTGGTGTACACTGAGGTTTATTGTAAAGACAAGCTGTTCTCTTCCCATCCTGTAACATTTCAGTCTAGACGTGGGATGTGGAGTTCCTTTCCTACAGTTACTTGTATGTATGTGGTAACGTATAGAATTGTGGTGAATGTATGGACATACTTATGTGTGCATGTTCCTATGTGGTTGTGTGTCTAATTATGGTGATAGGAGTCTACGCCAAAAATGCGATTTCACCATCAGTGGCCACCAATGTGATGATGGTAGACGTAATCAGTTGGGTGTGTTGAGCACTGATGTATGTTACAAAGACTTATCACACTTCGCACATGCTGCAACTATTCAGCCTGGATGTAGGTAATTCAGTCCCTTTCCTAGAGTTATCTGTATGTGTGTAGTGATGTATGGAACTAGGTGTATGCATTGACAAGTGAGTGATTGTGTGTATGTGTGTCTTTCTATGTGGTTGTGTGTCTATCACAATAGGATTATAAATGACTTTGAGATTTCACATTGATTGGTTACATATGTGTTGATGATACATGTAATCAATTTGATGTGGTGAATAATCCGTATGGCATAAGTACTGAGACGAATTGCAAAAACATGTCATTCTTTCCACACACTCTAACATGTCTGTCTGATGATTTTTGACCAGTCATGGGGGGTCTGTCCCACTTTTTCGTTGCCATGATTGGGAAACTTGTTGTGTCGAGCTCGCAGTGGGCATGGAAATCCACGTGTGTGCGCGTCTTTCTGTGTATGTATGCGTAAATATTGTGATACCTTGCTTCAACTCGTTTGTCTGGATGTATGATGTGCTGATCTTAAACTTATATTAGTGTGTGCTTATGTGTGGCGACATATGGATTTGTGGGTGAGACATAGTATGAATATGGGAGTTATGGTATATGTCTGATGACCAAGTGTCTACTGATACTCATGGTATCTGGGGCATATGTTACTGTATGTCAGAAAATGCTTAGGTGTGGGATAGATGTGTGGTGCTGATGTGAACAGTTTTCTACCTAGGACACATGATACTGGATGGCAGAGAGGTCTGTAGTCTAAGATAAATGAGACGATGATGATGTGAAGAGTTTGGTACTTTGAACACATGTTACTGAGGATTTTTTGGTCAGTCATGAACCATTGGGGTTCTGCACCACTTTTTCGTTGCCATAATTGGGATGGTTGTTGTGTCGAGCTCACTGTAGGCATGATAATGTGCGTGTGTGCGCGTCTATATCTGTGTCTGTAAGTGTAAATATGGTGATACATTACTTAAACACGTCTGTCTGGATATATGATTTTCTGTTCCTCCACTTAAATATCTTTGTGCTTGTTTGTGGAGACGTATGGATTTGTGGGTGAAGTATAGTTTGAATATGAGGGATTCTGGTATCTGCTGATAGACAAGTGTCTATTGCAACTCATGGTACCTTCGCCGCTGTTGATGAATGGCTGAAAGTTTTGCGGTGTGGGGGAAACGAGGTGGTGATCTATGTGTTGATGGTACATGTAATCAATTCGGTGTGATGAACACTATTTATGGGATAAACACTTCGGTATGTGGTGAAAACATGACAACTTTTACACACCCTCTATCTCGTTGGGCCGATGATATGTGAGGAGAGTTCTGTTTTTCAGTCAGTCATGAGGCAAGAGAGTACTGCAACACTTTTTCGTTTCCGTGATTGGTGCAGGTAGTTGTGTTGAAATCACTGTAGACATGGACATGTGTATCTGCGTCTCTCTTTGTGCACGTAAGTGTAAGTATGATGATACCTGACTTTAGCTCGTCTGTCTGATGAGTTTTGTAACGAGAGTTCTATCCAGTTAATCAGTGGTAACGACAATTCTGTCTCACTTCGTCGTTTCCGTGATGCTTGCTGTTGTTTATGTCAAATTCGCTGTATGCATGTACGTGTGTGTGTACGTCTCTCTCTGTGTATGTATGCGTAAATATTGACAGACCTTCATTTAACTCGTTTGTCTGGAGGTTGGATGTGCAGATCATTTCCTCCACTAATGTGTGTGTGTGTGTCTTCATCCAATGTGTGAGTTCTATCTGGTTATTGTGCCGAGCTCGCTGTAATCATGGAAATGTGCGTGTGTGCGTGATTCCTCTGTGGATTTGAGTCTAAATTATATGGTTATAGAATTATACTCACCATCAATGTGTGATTCTAACCATTATTTCAGGGCTTAGGCACTCTCCCATTCCACTGTGCTGTTTACAGTTTACTGCTGTTTGTGTTAGCATATGAACTGTGTTTCTCACGCTTTTCACTATATGCAATTCGGGAAAAAAATCATTTAATAGAGAGGGTGTGCGCCACAGAAGCGAAGTACTTAGGTACAAACCCATAGTCAGGAAATTGCTTGCCTATAGTGGTGTAGTATAGAGTCCAAATTTTTTGTACATCAAAAGCAGGGTACAAAGGAGGGTAGCTAGATTTATTAGTGGAAAATATTAAACAAGTGACATAATAAAGAAGCTGGGCTGGATGTGACTGGAAGATATGAAGAGTGTTGAGGGTGGGGGGCTATATATGGAATATGATGATGTTAGAATTGTATATTGATATATTAATTCTTTGTGGTGTATGGAACCTAAGTTGACCATGACCACAATCTGGCATTAGACATTAGGTGATGAGGCCTGAGTGGATAAAATATCGAAAACACGCACTTTCATATACGAATGACCTAACAATTTACGATAGTTCAAGCATGGGCTCTATCTCCGGCGTAATAGAACTGGTGTCTGCACCAATGATAACGTATTGGATACTTGTCAATGTGTGGAGATCTTCAATGAAAAATGTGAGTTATGATGTCTGTTTGATGACCATGAAACTGTCAGTTAGCTAAGAGCATTATACTAACATTATCGTGTATGCTGTATTTTTTCCATACCTTTGTCTGTGAATGAAATTTTAAAATTAGGTATTTCTGGTGGCTATCTTAACTTCCTAGTATACCATGTATTACTACTGGCACACTGCTGTCGTTACACGTGTCAAATTTCAACGACCATCCATAATTCTAGTGTTTCTAGCATATCAGGCGTTTTTTTCGAGCATTCTGTTTCTTCGATGCCATCATCATTAGAGGTGAGAAAGGATGTAGGGCAAGGAACGGTGAGGAATTCAGCCATGGACTTTTGAAGGTATCTTGCCTGCATTTGTCTGGGGTGATTTCAGGAATCCATGCACTCTTCCATTTCACTGTTCTGTTCACAGTTTGCTGCCATTTGTTTTGGGGTACAAACGGTTTTTCTCCAGTTGATCACTATATGTCCTTCGTGGGCAAAAATATAGTAGTGTAGCATGAGGTCCACAGTTTTTGGACTTGAAATTCAGTGTGCACGGGAGGGCACTTAGAGTGTAAATATGGTGATACCTTTCTTTCACTCGTCTGTCCTGATGAAATCAGTTTCATACTTGTGCACATGCTACTGGATGGCAAAGTTGGCTGAGGTGTGTGAGATGCGAGGCGATGCTAATGTGAACAGTTTGGTACCTGTGGGTAGCTGTTACTAATGGATTTTTTCTGGTTCCAGGGTTAATATGGAGTACACAGCTTATGGAACCGAAATGCTGTGTGCAATGGAAGGCAGCTAGAGTGTAAATATGGAGATTCTTTCACGCGTCAGTCTGCGTGTAGTGTGTGTAACTCATTTCCACCACTAATGTGTGTGTGTGTGTGTGTTTTGTGACGTATGCAGCCGTGAGTGAGCATCCAAAGTACGAGATTGCAGCCTGTGTTAAGAAAGGCTCTTGAATCTACTCATACCTTTGTGATACTATGAGGGCACATGTTACTGGATGGCTTATTGTTATGTGGGTGATATGATTTGATGCTAATGTGAACAGTTTCATACTTGTGTACCTGTTACTAGATGTAAAAGATGGCTGAGGTGTATGAGAGGTAAGGCGATGCTATTGTGAACAGTTTGGTACCTAGAACACAAGTTACTGAAGAATTTTTTGGTCAGTCATGAGCAATGGTGGGTTCTGCCCCCACTTTATCGTCGCCATAAGTGGGCTGGTTGTTGTATCGAGGTCACTGGAAATGTGCGTGTTTGTGCGTCTCTCTCTCTCTCTCTGTGTGTGTGTGTGTGTGTGTCTGTATGCGTAAATATGGTGATACCATCCTTAAACTCGTCTGTCTGGACGTATCATTTGCTGTTCCTCCACTTATGTTTCCTTGTGCTTGTGTGTGGAGACGTATGAGGCCTAGCATGAATATGAGGGTTTCTGGTATCTGCTGATAGTCAAGTGTCTATTGCAACTTATCGCATCTGGAGCACTGTTAATGAATGGCAGAAAGGGTTGCGGTGTTAGGGTGACGTGGTGATGATCTAAGTGTTGATGGGTGTGATTGGGTGGGCTGAACATTATTTATGGGATGGTGAAAACATGTCATATTTTGCACACCCTCTATCTCGTCAGGCTGATGATATGTAAGGAAGTTCGTTTTTTCAGTCAGTCATGATACAAGAGAGTACTGTACCACTTTTTCGTTTCCATGGTTGGTGACGGTAGTTGTATTAACTACCGCTGTAGACATGGAAACGTGTATCCGCGTCTCTCTTTGTGGATGTAAGCGTAAGTGTGGTGATACCTTTCTTTCACTCGTCTGTCTGCATGTAGGATGTGTAGTTCATTTCCACCACTAATGTATGTGTGTTTTGTGACGTTTGTAGCTGTGAGTGAGCATCCGAAGTATGGTTCTGCAGCCCGTGTTAAGAAAGGCTCTTGAATCTATTCATGTCTTAGTAATACTATGGGGACACATGTTACTGGATGGCTTGTTGTTATGTGTGTGATATGAGATGATACTGATGTGAATAGATTCGTATTTGGGCACATGCTACTAGATGGCAAAGATGGCTGATGAGTGTGAGAAGCGAGGCGATGCTAATATGAATAGTTTGGTACATGGTAGCTGTTACTGATGGATTTTTTTCTGTTTCCAGGGTTAATGAAACTATAGAAAAAGTGTGTACATATCCTCATCAGGTATTGTTCTCATTGTTTGCTGTATATTCCTTACAATTACCACTCGTGTTTCACCTACACTGCCCATACCTACATCCATTTGACTTATACCTGCCCAAATCCTTCTTAAAACTTATCCTTTAATGAGTGCGGGTGTGTTTTTTATGCATAGAGCAATATGTTGAGCTCAGAGACAAGAGACGATCGAGATATAAAAATTTTTCATACGACTGGCTGACTGTTTGCTCCCCTTCAATCGAGTATGAATGCTCGTTTAGGTCACATAGGACCACGTTAGGTATTCGTTTGTTTTGAATCTTTGCTTTTGAAAGTGTACTCAACCATAGAGTTGTTGTCCTTAGAAAAGACCTACAGTTTAACGTGGAATCCGAGCCAGGGACGCGTTCTGGCGTACTTCACATTACACAGCAATCTATGCCAGAGGTGAAGGTGGGTTAAGGGGTTATGAAAATCACCGCCCAGACAGGGATTCGAACCGAGGACCTTTCTATCTCCGGTCAGACGCCTTAACCACTGAGCCACACTCGAGATGCTGAGATTTGATGTTTAGATGAATTATTTCTTCCCTCGGGACATTCGAGTTTGAGATACATCCGTTAGTTTTATGGCCATGTTATTCACAGTAATTTGTAAGGTGGAGAAGTTAAGCTACCCATCTCATAAACATTAGCAACGTTTAAAGGTATACATGCTTTGGCATGGAATATCATAATGTGTAAGGCAATAAATGGATATTAAGTGAATAATTAGGCAGGGGGGGGGGGCAGACAGTGTGGCATGTGAAGGCAAGAGAGGCCTATGACACACATGAAATAAAACCATAGATATTGAATGATGTATTATTATGCAATAAAGTCTATTTTAAAAATTTAAATAAATTTGCATCATTTATAAATAAATTATGTTTTTTTTTTTAACGAAACCCCTACCACACAATTTCAATATTCAATGAGTATGATTAAGTAGTATTGCATACTTATTACGAGTATGAATTACTAGAAATGGAAAGAGAGCATAGTTTATAACTGACATATCACAAGAAGCGCATAAGAGCATGACCATGAAGGGTAATAAGACAATTGGTGTTGGAAAAAATTGGCATACAAAGAAATGACCTTACATAATGTGTATGAGATATAAGGTAGACAGAAGATGGGGGGAGGGGGTGGTTTTGCAGTAAGGACTTGTTATTTGAGTCAAAAATACTATTTGCAGATGGCAACAATAAGTTTTGTCCAAAAACAAAGAAAAAAATTTTGATGTTAATTTATGGTAATTTAACAATCGAAGCATTAGAATAGTTCGAAATATCAATAAGACATGACAAAATGCTCTTCGAAGGTCCTAGGAAGAAAATTACAGGTTTGAGAATAATGATTGTTGAGGGATCTCCAATTTATACCAGCAAGCAGTGTTTAACATGACGCCCACATTCCACGCCAGTGAATCCGTAATGACACGCTCGAAATAGCGCCTACCGTCGCATCGACCACGCCGAGTAACGGTACACCCAGAAATAGCGATGCAGCGCGACCTAATTACTACACAGCGGTATCACACAGACTGAGGTTAACGCTGTCCGCTGCTGCCATCTCGAGGCGGCGCGCCGGGGCCTGGATGGGAAGGGAGGGGAGGGAGGTTCCCCCCCACCACCTCCACCCTATAACGTCATGGGGAAAACCACGCCAGCTCAATCCTACTGGGATAGTTCTTTCCAAAATACCATGGTCGAATTCACTCCTGTTCCTTGTTCCCAGTGTTGTCCCACAAATAATGGCCTCTACGTCGACGAGATTTAAAGCCATAAACCAAAACTATATCAAATGAAAATTTGAAATCGCCTGGTGTAGGACTTGGGAAAAATTTAAGTATTAGGAAAGTAATTAAAACTAACTGAACTCTGTAAAATTATAATGAAGCCACTGTGAGATGAATGTAAAGTTATAACTAATATATTGCTGATAGCTTCCTGTGATTGTTTGTTGGTGAACCTTTCATAAGTAGTCCTAACTACATTCTAGTTATGCTTTCACTGAACATAATAGAATTGCAATTTTTAAAATGTACAGGACTTAGTGATCTGAAGAAAGGAAATTCGTTTAAAATAAGTTAAACAATGTATATTGTTGATTTCGGCTACAATTAAGTGTCATAAAAAATTAATGTGCTGTTATCACTATAACCTGTGTCTGAAAAAACTACTTAAATAACCTATGTCGTTTTCTGGAACTGTCCTCAGTAGAATTCTGAATGGTGATCAAATTTTTTTTTTTTTTTTGCTTTCATGAAATTTTCGATTGGTTTGATGCAGTCCTCCATCCCTTCCTATCTTGTGCTTACGTCTTCATCTCTATATATCCCTTACAACCCATGTCCTCAATTATCTGTTTCATTTAATCTAATCTCTGTACTCCTCTACAGTTCTTACCTTCGACTGTTCCCCCCACTAACAAATTAACCAATCGAGCATGTCTCAAAATATGACCTACCAGCCTGTCTCTTCTTTCTCTAAGCTTCTTCCCGTGGTGGGTTAACCGTTAACAGTTAACGTTCTGGCCTTGCATTCGGTAGGATGCGGGTTCGAATCCCCGTCCGGGAATCCAGATTTGGGTTTTCCATGGTTTCCCCAAATCACACCAAGCGAATGCCGGGATGCATCCTTCAAAAAGGCAATGGCCGAATTCATTCCCGTTCCTTGTCCCCAGTCCCATCCCGTCTTTAATGACCTTAGCCGTCGACGAGGCGTAAAGAAATAAGAAAAAAAATGCTTCTTCCACAAACTTCTTTCCTCGCCAATCATTTCCAAAACTCGTTCATTTAGCACTTTGCCTGTCCACTTAATTTTCAGCCTTCTTCTATAGCACCCCATTTCAAATGCTTCATTTGTCTTTTTTTTGGTATTCCTAAAGTCCATGTTTCGCTACAATAATGTGCCGTGCTCCACACATAGAGTTTTAAAAGTTCTTTCTAATTCCTAGATCAATGTGTGAGTGGTTGAAGACAGCAGAGTCAGCTTTCTAAACGTCGTGTTTTTACAGCACCATCCGGCTTGACACCCGAGAAGATTTTGTAGTTCCTATATTTTTATTTATTTATTTAACTGTACATTCAGATGGTTCGTTATCTAGAGTCTACAACGAACCGTTATTTCTTAATACTGTATTGAAATTTATAATAAACAAAAATTTTGTAAAATTAACACAAATCCTATATAATACGAAAATGGTACAAACAATTAACTATTATTACTACACACTATAATTTATCAATCTGTTAGTAAATAATATTACCCAATAATACTAATTAACTGAACATCTTGAGTTTTCAAAAGTTCGTTTAACGCTGGCATCCTATATCAATGTTTGAAACTAAAAGATTTCACTTTTTCATGAAGGCCCCTTTTGCTAGTGTTGTTCTTCTTTTAACATTATTTTTGCTTCGGCCATCGGTTATAATTTTGCTTCCCAAGTAGCAGAATTCACTTACTTCTCCTATTGCATCCGGTACTATTTTTAAATATTTAATCTACTAATATTTGGTATAATTTCTGCTAAATTTCCTCACTTTTGTCTTGCTTTGATTTATATTCAGTCCAAAATCTTGCTTCAGTATTTTGTTAATGACATTCAGTAATTTCTCAATATCCTCAGCCCGTTCTGCTAACAAGACAATGTCATCAGCAAATTGTAGCATAATGATTTTTTCTCCCTGAACACTTATGCCACATGAAACTTTTTCTTTCACTTCCTTTATTGCTGCTTCTACATACAAGTTGATTATTAACGGGGATAGACTACAACCTTGTCTCATACCCTTTTCAACTGATGCGTGTGTCTCATGGTTCTCTACTTTTATTATAGCCAGTTCATTTTTATATAGTTTACAAAGTACTCTTCTATGTCGATGTTTTAGACCTGATTTCTTTAAATTTTTGAACATCTTGTACCACCTAACATTATCAAAAGCTTTTTCTAAATCAACAAAGCCATAAAAGTTTCTTCATTTTTCTTGATCCGCCCTTCAAGTATTCATTTTAATAATTATGCTAAAATATTAAAAAAAACTAATTACTAGAGATAAGTCAACTAATCGGCTAAAACATTAAAGCAGTAAGTCTAAATGTGTCGTGTAAATAACATGATTGCTGGCACAACATGGTGGAAAGCTTTATTTTGACCCATTTGTGGCCAAAAGTCTTCACAGAAAGGTTGACACATGTTTGAGAGAGCAATACAGAAGCTGAAAACCATTAAACGCACCACTTAAGCACAATCTGTGTTTTTGTGTGTGATTTTTTGATGGAACACATGTCTGTATCAGGAAGAACAGTAACAAACAAAATGGTGCTGGGAATTCGGGTTTTGAATGTATTTAAATCAGTGTTTCTCAACCTGTGGTCCGCAAACCACATGTGATCAGCGAAGACAGGAGTGGTGGTCCGCAGGCAGAATACTAAAAATAATATTCTAATTGAATTAAAGATATCATCACAAAAAATAAATTAGTAGAAATATTACACATAAACTGGATACAGTTCTTTCCGGCTAGCATCAAAGAGAACGGCGTTCTTTTAAGTATTAAATTAATGCCCGTTTTATGAGTGCCTTGTCGTAGGTATATGTCTTAAATGACCGTGGTATGAACCGTTAACAATTGGTAAAATATTAGGCCCATTAAATTAGTGTTCCGTAGAGTTATTTATTACACTGGTCCTCGTGTTGTAAACGGTTGGGAAAGGCTGGTTTAAATTAATGCCCGAAGATTTGTTTTCCATAACAAAATGGTAACCAGTGGGAAGTACTTCTACACTGGAGGAAAACTGCAGCAGAGTCTTCAGTTCTCCCAAGCCAACTCCTATTCTGAATAGCATGGAAAATCATCTATTTTGTTCCATACCTAGAGTTTCCTTACTGAAAACTGCGAAATCAACTAAGGTCTAATGACAAAAAGCAGTTACTAATAGTATGATTGAAGAATACGCTACTGCAGATTGTAACCACGGGTACATCATTTTCAGGAGTAATGAATTATATATATGCCGATATAAATCAAAGCATACTTTTGTAACATGCTGGTACATCTAGCTGCGAAACAAACAAGCAAATTTAGAGTGCGTTACTCTAAAGTCGATTGAACGCTTGAGTCGTTAGTAAGTAGACTAATGCAGTACCAATTACCTGCCGTGTTACATGAATAGTAGGGCTATTATTACACTATCTCTTCATTTGTAAGAACGTAGAAAAAATTATGCTGATATGGAAATAAAGAAGAATTTGTGGCAAAATTCTCAGTTAAATTTGCATTAAGTTTTCACTACAAACTGATGAGCAATAAGAAAAGAAACAGCTATTTAAATATATCTGACGACACTAAAGCCGTATAGTTCCACAAAAAACTGCTAGAGTTGGGGGAAAAATAAGGTACAGAGAAACAGACGGAAGTGGTAATCTCGAACGACTTGTGTGCACCGTTATGTTTCATTGTACTTCGTGCTAAGATGTATCCTCCATATACCAAGGAGTTAGTGATGACAATATATCTAATGATAAAAATGAATTTAATTGACGTAAAACCGTCAACCGGAAGAGTAGAATTGGATGGAACCAATAATTTTTTATAGCCGGATTTGTCTCCATACAGGTCTGGCTTCCCACGAATAATAAAATTTTCTCTCTAATCACATTTTCATATACTTCAGTTTACTGTTAATGTCAAGGATTTGACATTTTCGTTACTTAAATGGACCATCAACAGTACCAAAACGACATTACAGTTGTGAAATAAAGATTTATCTAGTGTTGCTTCCGACAATTTTATGTAAGCAAAATAGGATATCTGAGAGTAAATACAAGTTTGGCCAACGACCCTATTAACAAGACATCGTCTAAATTGTGATGAAATCGATAAAAGTAACTAATTCAGAATGCAATATGATAAGAATATTTCTCAAAAGCAGCAATTATCCCTAAAACCGACCTCATTACATAGTAGTTATTAAACAGTCCGCTTTTTAAAGTATGTACTTATGCTTGTAACGTTTTATTTAAACTATTGCAGTAATTTGCTGTTTATTCAAACGATGAACAAGCAAATTTTCTATCCCAATTAACAAGCAAAAGGCACAAAAATGTGGTTAGTCTTAAATTTATAACGTTTTTACAACTTATAAAATAGACTTTCTAACTTACTGAGGAGAATTTTTTTATTTCAGTTTTACTATGGTTCCGTATATAAAGTAGCAAACACAGAATCCAAAAATTTCGTCATACCCGTCGGTATGTCACAGTTTCGCAATCTCGTCAACATTGCATCATTTGTGATGAAATTTCAAAGGAAGATGTAATGTATTAACAGCAAAACAGATCAGTACACAAAAAACAATTTTCATTTTAGGTTACTTTCCCAGTTTTCAAAAAATGTCACTAACGTTGTTTAAGAAAAATTTAATTTAGTCATTTCACGAGATATGAGCTCCAAAAGTCGTTTCCGGAGTGTCACCAGCCCCCTCATTCCACTTCTAACGTTCCAGTGAGATGTCTGAAAATTTTTCAAGATTTTACCACGTAATAAGCGGTTTTAAAGAAAATTGTTTTGGATAAGATACGTTTTCAAGGTTTTAGATTATACGTTATTTTATTAAGAAACTTAATTTTGCTTTATATATAAAATAAACCTTAATTCCAAACACTAAGATTTACGTATTTGAATAAATTACACAAGAGAGCACATATTATTCTTTTGTTAAATTTTATAACTGAAAAGAACCAAAACTGATATGTGTCCAATGTTTGAAGTGTACTATGTTTTCGTTGTTTTTTTTTTTTTTTTTTATTATTTAATCTAGCAATTTCACTGTCGCTGACCTGTTGATCTTAGTAATGCGTTTCCCTTGCGCTTTCTTCTAGTGGCAAAGTATTAACGCTTGTAATGTAGTATCTTTGTGACCTTAAACGCAAAATAAAATCCACTATTTCATTAGGCCTATTGGAATGTTATTATTTGAAATGAAATGCGATCTTTGACACCTCACTATGATGGATACGGACGAATTAGCATTTCTTGTTCCTTCTCCCCGTCACGTACAGTAAGATATACCGCAGATTTTAAGCCATACCGTATGCTTTCATACTGTGAATACCCATCGGTTCTGTGTGATGTCTCGACAAAGATACAGAGATACGCAATCCGCTACAGAATTATAACAGTATTGATTTGTACAGAGGGTCGTGGAAAATGTGAAGAAACGATTATTTTTTGATGAATTCAGTATACACAAATTATGAAGACTCTCTTCCATTGGTGAACATATACTTTGAATTTATTTTTTGACAGTTTTATTCGCCATGGATTGATCGTGATATATATGTCTTGCAGATTTTATTGAGAACTTATTAAATTTAACTAAAATATCTACTTTCCCATTGAAGAATTTTAGATATATTTTCATCGCTATGACAATAAATCAGAATGAATTTCATGGCTACCCTTACTCAATATTAAATTAAAATTCGTAGATGTACACACTCTGAAAATATATCCGGAGATTTTAATGTGAAATCGAAGTATATAGCTCCATATTTAGTTACCACCGTCCCATATGAACGAGATTTTAATGCAGTTACTAAAGTGCAAAAAATCTACCTGGGGTAAAAAATGAGTAACTTACTAGGGCATCAATTACACATTTCGTCTTCTGTGAAAATGAAGTATTGATTTTGGTAGATATTTTACGTAATTACGTGTGTTATTGAATTAATTATCTGAATACGAGTGTTTATTGAATTACTTACCAGTATGTACGAAACATCCTCATAACTTTTATTGTTGTTCATATTAATTATTAGCAGTGTTCTTAAATCTACTGAAATCAAGTACTGGGAAAAGAGGACTAATCAGTATATCATTGAGCAGAAAGCTTTTGTATATTCCAGAAAAAACCCAGGTGCATCAATTTATTTGGACGAGAGCTCCTGATGAAAAAATAGATCAATTGGCAAATGAAGCGGTTGGAATAGAAATTTTCATTAACATTTGGATTCCGTACACAGACTACCTTCTCTTGATAAAAATGAAAGTTAGCAACATTAACAAACAGACTGGAAGTTTAGTAATAAATTATGGTTGAATTCAATTCCGCATTCCTACTCAACGTTGGTTCCATAGGTTTGCGGTGTCCTTACGAGCTATCATTTCGTTGAGGCGAATGAACTTCGATCATGGTAGTTACCCACAGCACCTTCACCGATCAAACGTCAGATTTACAGATTTTTGTGACTGTTACAATCCAGACATTAGTGACATAAATCATTTAGTTTTATCGTGTAAGTAGTATGAGAAATACAGAGAAATATTTCAGAGTCATCTAAACTCTATTTGGATTTTTTTCCGATAACTTATCTACCATATATCTACTGATTCACTACCTATTCGAGAGCTACCAAAATCGTAAAATTTAGAATTTATTTTGTCAGTTTGCAGTAGCTTATGCCTTAGGTCACAATACTTTCTGTCTAGATTGGTAACAGAAACCGAAACTGTGAATTTTGAAATTTTTGTCTGCCTATCGTCGCATATCACAAAAACTGAAGGACGAATTTTAAAGAAACTGCGCATAACCGAAACTGTTAATTTTGAAATTTTTGTCTGCCTATCGTCGCATATCACAAAAACTGAAGGATGAATTTTAAAGAAACTGCGCATGGTGATCACGTGTGTCTTAGGTTACGGTATATAGTTCAATATATTTGGTTCAGATTGGTAATATACTTCCCGATGACGCAGAGGCCAAAGAACGGATTTCAGCGAAATTAAAGGCAGTGATGACATATGACATCGATATTGCCCGATAAGTTAAAAAAATTCCCAAAATTTTGGTATTTTCGCCCTTCTATACACTAACAAGCAAAAACAAAACGAAATAATTTTAGCGAAACAATGCTTATGACATACGTTAACATTTAGGGTTCTTCGTATCCCAATTTGTTACACAGCTGTCTAAGAAAAAAACAAAAAACAAAAAAATTACGTAACTCAAAATAATGTAGCACATAGAGAGTTCAACAAGTTCCTATGGTAATCTTTTTTTTTTCTTTCGCCTCGTCGACGACGAGGTCATTAGAGGCGGGATGGGACTGGGGGCAAGGAACGGGATGGAACTCGGCCATGGCCTTTTGATGTAAGCATCCCGGCATTCGTCTGGAGTGATCTGAAGAAACCATGGAATCCCAAATCTGGATACCCGGACATTCGAACCGCCGTCCTCCCAAATGCGAGGCCAGAACGTTAACCACTCACCCACCAAGCTCGGTCCTATGGTAATCATTGTGAAATCTAGACAGCGGAGAAAAATATTTTTTATGCGTGTGGATAACTATTGTTCGCATATAAATGGAAATATATACTGAATGTTCAAAAATTAACAGGAAAACCATGAAAAATGGAAACTAAACAGTCTAAAATAAAACATCATAATTCCGGCCACCCAGAACGCAACAAACTCATTTATAACAAAGACAGTTCAAGGCACACAAACCACCAACGAGTTTGAAAACAAGAAAAATTATACTCAATTACATATTACAACAAATCATTAATATTTAAAAAGAACAACAACAAAGAAACATAGCTTTAATATCGCTATACGAACAAACAACTCAATACACAAACAATTAAAAACATACTAGGACTCAAACATTTACCACAATTCAGACGTATACCACCTGACAAGAATATGGGGCAATATTCATAGCAGAGACCAAAGACAATTCCACACCAAAGACATATGAGAGTACTGAAGCACAGTAAGCATTACACATTCGCCGAATATCATAGGAAATGATCTCAAGCGAATAAATATTAACACGGAAGTAAAAATCTTCATAGTTAAATAATTACTACAGCTACTACGCCATCACCCTGCAAGAAAAGTACCACATACAGAATGCAATAAACGATGGTAAACAGATTGTAAAAGGCCACATAAACTTTTGTTAACCACACTTTATTCGAGTTAATAGTCTAAAAACACATTAACCCGAATAGATGGGGAAACAACAAACACAGAAATTCACTAAACCCACCCACTTACCTTTGCTTCCACACACACACAAACGCAATGTAATGTAGTACATAAGTAAAAAACAGGTTGTGGAAACATTATTCATTGACTCATCTTCAAAACTAACGCTTCTAGAACACCTGTGACAAAAACAAACAACATGACAATGGCAGACGTAAGAATAACGAGGAAGTGTAGTGTAAAAATATTACTGATGTTATCTCCGGATATTAGTTTCACATATGTCTTCAAAAGGTAAATGCTTTATCAGAAAAGTAGAAATTTGCAGCTATAAAACCTGCAAACACCAATGTAAATTACAAACAGAAAAACTTTTTAAATGAGACCATTTCTCACATAACAAGACGAAGCCAATAATTCTGCGTCATTAATCAAGTCCATGATTCCTGGTGATGAGGCTAGATCATCCACTTCTACCAATTTGAACTGTTCTTGCAACAACTTAGTGAGAAAACAGTGAGAAACTGGGAAAATGCAACGAAGAGATTTACAGTAGTGTGAGTTGCAACATGTACTGTAGAGTAACAACTTATTTTTCTGAGCTGTAACTTTAAGTGTCTAGGATTGCTAAACGTTGCATACACAAATTTGGGCACGCTTTGAACTAGCTGCAAGGTGTGTTAGATCAGTCGTTTACCTGAAAAGCTAGTTTATAATCACGCACATATGAGACAGGATGTCCCGCATTTGCACGAGGACTCTCAATTGGGGGTATCTGTTAGTTTATAATTCTACTGAAGAGTTGTTGGATCTGATGCATATATTGTTAAAATAAATGCACGTGTGTTAATTCGGCCAAATTTCGTAACTGCGAAACATATAGCTCATGTGCCTTTAATATGTATATTTCTACATGTGCTTGCGTCTTGTTGGTCGCTTAAAGCGGCTGGTCCGATCGTGATGATACTTGAGAAGGAGATGCTATTTGCCATTAAGAAGGATACAGGATACTTTATTCTGTATAGATAATACATATTGTCATTGAATCTTTAAAAAAAGCTAACTGAACAGTGATACACAGACGCACAGCAGCTATTCGTCTATGTAATACTTATCGTTAGAGCGGCCTGGTAGCGCAGTGGATAAGGCGCTTGCTTTATTTATTTATTTTTAAAAGTTCTCTGTGTAGTCTATAGTTCAAATCCAGGTGCAGGAAAAATGTTTAAGAATTGTTGAGCCATGCCTGGAGGTTCCGTTGCAAGTTCCGGCTGAACAATGTTGTAAGCGCTTACTTTTTTACTCTATATTGGTACCTCAGTTTTTGTTTATTTCGCAGTCATTTTGTGTGTGATCTAAACTAATAATATTATAAATCCGAAAGTAAATAGCTGTCAATTACGTTTTGACGACTAAATGGCTATACCAGTTATGATGGAATTTGATAAGGAAATACTTTGTATCTTTAGGAAGGACACAGGATACTTTTTCGGTATGAATAACAGCTTTAATCTTGAAGTTTTTATAATTTATGGAATAGTGGCAGACAGACGGATCTAGTTTAAGTCTGTAATGTTGAATCTGTCACTCAGGCTGTGCTTCTCTCGCAGTCAGGTAGTGTATGATCTGTTAGCAAACTTCATTTACAGACAAAATTTAATATTTAATATAGGTGTTGATTTGCGCTTCACTGTTCTGTTACTTTGTTTCTGCCTAAATGTTCTTGGTATTAGTTTATTTTGTCTTCTTTTTTGACATGCCTCGTAGCCGTAAACCAGACCTAAGGTGTAGCTCTAGCAGAGCACGAGCAGCTAAAGTTATTAGATCCAAAAAATCTGATGCTCATGCTGAAGAAAGAATAGAAGTCAGAGCTGAAATTGAAGCTACCCTCAGTTAAACCCGCTTCATTTTTTTTCAGTTTTTAAACATGTTGAAAATTAATTCGCTTCATGAGACAGTTTTGAAGATAGAATGGAATAGTGATGTCTTTCCCGTCATATTATACCAACTCGGTGTTTTTTCGGACAAATCTTACATAACTTACAGCTTTCTAGATCGATTTCTAGCAATGAAATTATAAGTCCACGCGTACGAAGTCTCGGGTAACCGCTCGTGAAGCTATATGTACGAAAATTCAGTTGACACAAATGCTCGGTGTGATTAGTTGTGTGTATAATTCTTTTCTTCCTTCTTTTTCAGTATGGGCTCTACAACAAAAGCAACTAATCTGTTGACGAAAAGTCATTTACAGATAAATTTGGATGTTTATGATAATTTTAGCATCAGCCTAATTAGTACATTGTGAGTAAATGTTGGACGTTCCCTTCCATCAGCATTTTGTCGCACTAGATAAACGCAACTTCAAGCATGAGTCGCTTACTGAATACGATGGTCATTGAACAAAAGTTAAATAAATTTTCGGTTGTCCAGTCGGGGAACCGAAACAAGGCTTAGGAAACGCTTTCATGAATAATGAAAGCGGAGAGCCCACTGTAATTATTTATTCACAAAATATTATTAAAAATTAAAGCCTTTTTGAAACAGTCTGCCCTTTTGAGCGAAAAATTATACTCGTGCGTTTTTAGTGAACGTGGAATCACGGTGTCATTTCTGTAAAGGATCTATTTTAATAAACGTAATCGAACACATTTCTGTAGTACAATAGCTTCGATACTTCTATTTTTACTGCATTTTGGTATAGCCACTACTAATGGTGACGATTAGAGCTAGTTTTATTGTTTATTGTAACCAGCGGCAAATATCTTTTCCCCTTTACTATATGTCCCAACCTACTACTTGGAGTAGCCATAAATCCAGCGCGTTAATGTTTTGTACGAGTTGAAGCTCTGTTTACAGTTGATGAAAAATGATCTTCGCAGCGAAACGCTTTAAATATAAACAGGTGTTGTGATTCTGTGTAGAAAACAATCACTATTTCAAGGATAAATGGGGATGCATTCGAAAGTTTTATCTTGATGATTACAGAAAACTGCCTTCAACATTGCCCCTACTCACATGTCAGCAAGATGTTAATTCTCGCCAGTCATACCTCCCATCTCGATTGTGCCGTGATTTATACGAGTCAACCAAACTGCTACCTGAGTTGGTGAGGGCGATCAGAATCTCCAAGACTACGTGGTTGATACAGTAATTTGCTGTAGAAATCACGTTAACTATTAACCCATAGTAGTTTCTGATAGTAGACGCACATTCAATTCGCTGACCGCTTGTTTTTGCATATGGTCTTAAATTGCGATTTACAGGACAAGTTTTTTATAGCACACTTCATTGCAAGTGAAATAATTGTAATAACACAATTAATTTCAAGTAACTATTAATAATCTCCTGGATACTGGGTAATCTCCATAAATTGTAAGTGACAGTCCTTTTCATTATACAGGTGAGAGGCAGTATGCCTGTAAACAGCCGGGTGTAAGAAAGTGGATTTACTACCGGCTAGGAAAGATCCGTCCAACTCAGTAGCGAAGAAAAAATCTCAACAGCTTTGTCAAGTGTTACCTGCGAAAATAATTCTATAAAAGACCAAACGTGTATGAATAGTGAAACAACAGAACGTGACATAAACAAGACACTACGTTTCGCTGTGACCTTCCATTTGAGAACTAAGTGGATCTGACGAACAGTTCGCGCATGACCGAAAGTCCCGCTTAGCTATCAGCCACGATAATATTTTTCGCTGTGACTAGAACGATTTCTGATCGTGTGATAGACTCGGATGAATATTCTGAGAATATTCTGAACAGCTTGTAAATCCACGTCTCAAAAATGACGACAACTAGTAGAAATCTTTCTGAGTTTTCTAGCAAGTTGTCACTGGTGGAATGATATGACATAGAACAACCCTTGCAGACGTCCAGGTAAATAGGGAGAGGGGTGAGACTCTCTCGTATTGTACAAAGCAGAGGGCACTTCATGTCCGGGCACCGTAAAATACGGACACTACGGTAGTGAAGCATACACAGAGTACAGCGAGCAATATCGAAGGGATCCTCTCAGGCAACGGACTTTCATACGAGCATGGAGAGGTCCACGTGGCAGGTAGCAAGCAAGCTCCACTAACCGACTTAATCGCAGCTGTAGACTCAAGACTACCGAGAATGGCGATCAAGGTGGCTGCTAAAATATGGAACCGTCTTGATGTGAATTATTTTTTAGGAACACCGTGAGGCCCGAGGATCCCTCAGTTCAACGTAGAAGACGCGTCGTTAATCTAGATCTTGGTTCTTGCAAGGGACGGCGTGAATAAATCGAAATTTACAGCTCCAAATACTTCACCCGTTTCCTTTCGGAGTGCAAATAGTAAAAATGCGAATTTAGACTCTACAGATACAGATATTAAACCGCTAAGGATAATGGTCCTTAATTGTCGGAGTATTAGAGGGAAAGTAGCCGATTTCCACGCTGCAGTTGCGACTAACGATGTTGATATAATACTAGGAACCGAGAGCTGGTTGACGCCAGAGGTAGAATCTAGCGAAGTATTTGCTCCTCAATTCAATGTTTTTCGGAAAGACAGAACTACCTCAATGGGCGGAGGTGTGTTCGTGGCCGTTAATAAAAACATCAATTGCTCCGTAGTAAATGAAACGGAAAATTGTTGCGAGTTAATATGGGTGAAGGTAAAAATTGGCAGAAGTTTAAAGTTCATAATAGGATCATTTTACCGACCTCCGGACTCTGGATTAGATAACGCGGAATATTTTAGACAGTCACTTAATAGTATTTCTCAGAAATTTCAGGGACATACATTGATCATGGGAGGTGATTTTAATATATCCTCTTTTAACTGGGACACATTTACGTTCAGGTCAGGCGGAAGAGATAGGTTAATAACCGAAACGTTTCTGGAATCATTCGCGGAAAATTCTCTTGAACAGATGGTCGAAGAGCCAACGCGGAGCGTCAAAGATTCCTCGTCCATTTTGGATCTTTTTCTTACTAACAATCCGGATATTGTAGATAAAGTTTGTATAGAAGACGGTATAAGTGATCACAAGGCGATTGTGGTAACTTTAAAATCTAGGATGAATTTGAAGCATGATAAAGACAAACTCGTATATTGTTTCGATAAGGCAAATGATGCGTCTATGGTCGATCATTTGGCGAAAAATTTTGAAACGTACACGCTTAATACAAATGTTGAGGAACTTTGGTTTAATTTAAAAGAAATAATATGGACCGGCTTAAATCAATTTGTTCCCAAGAAGTTTATTAAGGTTAGTAAGAACTTCCCGTGGTTCAATAGAGAAGTGAAACGTTTGCTCAGGAAGCAAAGGCGTTTACATGCGACGGTAAAGAAATCGGGGGACTCATCTGATCACGCTAAATTAGTCCACTTGCGAGCGGACGTGCGTAAGGCAATGCGTGATGCGTTTAAAAAATTCCAAGCCAGAAATTTATCCGAGGATCTGATTACTAATCCAAAAAAGTTCTGGTCATATGTCAAATTAATAAGAGGCTCTCGTAAGGTCATGCCGTCGTTGATTAATGAAAATGGGGAATTATCAGAAACTAGCGACGAGAAAGCAGAAATTTTGAATAATGTATTTAAAAAATCTTTCACGTCGGAGAACTCGGAGGAGATTCCGATATTTAACAATCGAACCAACAAAATTATGAATGATCTCGTTCTCGATGACGAGGGAATAACTAAACTGCTTATGAATGTAAATCCCAATAATGCTCCAGGACCAGACGGTATTCCTACAAGATTCTACTCTAGGTACGCAAAGGAAATTGCGCCGTATTTGATGAAATTATATACCACCGCCTTGGATCAGGGAAAAATACCAGCCGAATGGAAGACCGCCATCGTAAGTCCAGTGTTCAAAAGTGAGAATGTTAATGATCCTCAAAATTATAGGCCGATCTCGTTAACCTCAATATTTTGCAGGATTTTAGAACACATCATCTATTCAAAAGTCATGCGGTTTTTGGATGAAGATGAGCCTTAAAAGCCAAATCAACATGGATTCAGAAAAGGCCGATGCTGCGAAACACAACTTGCCCTCTTAATTCACGACTTGAGCCCTATTATAGATGAGCAATCACAGGTTGATTTAGTTTTATTTGACTTCAAAAAAGCTTTCGACACTGTGCCTCACACTAGGTTACTTATGAAACTTCGCGGTTACGGTATATCTAGACAAATATGTGATTGGGTTGCAGACTTTTTAAAGGACAGAACACAGTGTGTAGTTCTCGACGATGAGCGTTCATCACTTGCCGAAGTGAGGTCCGGGATTTCCCAAGGAAGCGTGATAGGGCCTCTGTTGTTTCTCATATACATTAATGATTTGTGCGACATAATAAGGGGAATGAAAAGATTATTTGCCGATGATGCTATTATTTATCGTGAAATCACAACCCAGGACGACTGCGCTTTGTTACAAGACGATATTATGAAAATAATTGCGTGGTGTAAAGATTGGCAGTTGGAGTTAAACGCTAAAAAGTGCCAAGTCATGCGTGTAAGTAAAAAGGTGACACCAGTTAGCTTTGAATATACAATTAATGGCACTGTCCTTAGAACGGTAGATTCCGCTAAATACCTAGGGGTAACAATTCGTAATAATTTGTCGTGGAATGAGCATATCGAGAATGTAATTGGGAAAGCAAATCGTATGCTTCGATTTCTAGGTCGTAATTTAAAACAATGCACTCCAGATGTTAAATCGATTGCGTACAAGTCACTAGTGAGGTCTCACTTGGAATATTGTTGCTCTGTACGGGGTCCCCATCAAAAGGGATTAATGGAGGCATTAGAGATGGTCCAGAGAAGAGCCGCCCGATTCGTGACAAGTATATATAGTTGGAGGGAAAGCGTAAGTGCCATGTTGAAGGAGTTAGGTTGGGAAGACCTGGAGCACCGAAGGCGTTGCTCTCGACGGAAGCTAATTGAAAAATTCTCGACTAACGTATTTCGGAATGACAGCAAACAAATATTGCTACCAGCAACATTCATATCTCGGAATGACCGCGAAAATAAGATAAGAGAAATCAGGGCCAGAACCGATTCATTTCTCTACTCATTTTTTCCACGAGCGATTAGGGAATGGAATAGAATGGATTTACCGGGCGAGTAAACACAAAATCGGACAGGAGTAGCTTCCGATAAAGCACTCCGGCCATCCTGATCTGGGTTTTCCATGGTTTCCCTAGATCGCTCCAGGCGAATGCTGGGATGGTTCCTCACAATAGCCCATGGGCGCCACCTGCCATATCCCGTATATCCCTTCCAAACCATTACCCTTCCTGATAGGTGCAATACACCCTCCACCAAACACTTTTAGTGAATCGCGGAGTAATTGTAATAGTAGTAATAGTAAGACACCGGCAATCATCTCCACACAAGTCGGTAACATGCATCGCAATGATAACCATTGGAAGTGTTCAGAAAATCAACTTGTTTTTCTGACTAAAATCGTTAACGTTTTGCTTGTTGTAAAAACTCTTGTCATGTGCTGTTAATTCGTATTCGTATGATTGTTTTAAAGTTGCAATACTGATAAAATGTATGATTCTTTTAACAAGAGTTTGACAAACTCATTCATAATTTTGTAGTGTTAATAAAAGTATAAAATACTGTCATTTAAAATACTATTGTATTCATAACTAACAAATTTATATAGCTACATAATTTACTCGACTCATAAATAACGTTTATTCCTTAAGTATTATCTACACAAAACTTTTGTATAAAACTCTTGTAAACACTAATATTCTGTGTTCTTTTGTGATGTATGGGTACGATATCTCAAGGTATTGTTAATAGTGTAAAGAAATTATATATTAAGGCTCAAGCTCGTTTTGTGACCTGTTGTAAAGGTACTTACGAAAATATCGCAGACTAGATACAGGGTTCGGCTAGTATTGTTTAGTAGACCACAATATTTCTGCATTAATTTAATAAATAACATGCGTAAATATTCTTTCATTATGTGTTCCCTGAAATAAATCTCCCATCAGCATATTTGGGTTACAATGACAGGATATAGGTTGATAAGATGTGAGGTAATGGCTATATCCTTTTCCATTAATATTTTATACATTTGTAGACATTTCTTTGTAATTTATGAAGACTAAAAGCAGTTACGATAATTCTGAGAAACAAGGAATAACGTTGGAGCCACCAAGTGGAAGGAAGACATTCTCGAGATGAGCAAGACTTGACAGAGAAGGCGAACAAGACACCAACAGAATTTATATCGTGAATTGCATTGTGTCCCATAATATTAATTCCAGTCGGTTACTTTACAGCCTGCCTATTAGATTTGATTTTTTTTTAAAAAACATCATGACTTTTAGCTTCTTGAGATTAGAGGATAGTGGCTAATGGGATAGTTGAGAGGGCGAGGGGCAGAAAAAGGAAGCGGGGGGAATTTGGTTATCGGTTATTGGGGAAATCTTCCTGGCATTCACCTTGATCGATTTTGTGAGTACATGGAAATAAGAGATCTGGATGGAGACTGAACCAGCGTGGTCTCAAACGGCAGGTCATAGAGTTAACAGTTCAGCCTCCAGGCTCTGTTGTTCTCTGCACGTCTAATTGGAAGTTTAGGAGAGAACCATAGTTGCCAAGTGATAACGGAAAAGTATGTAAAGAACGCCATGACCGTGATTGAACCCTGAGCGTTGTGAATCCTCACTTCATTATCGGCTATACATCTAGGTATAAGATGTACTGAATGTCAGACTTATATGATGATAATGTTGGTTATACACCCGGAGATATAATCATTTCAAACGCAAAAAAGAGCAAAAAACGGGAAGGCAATACATTAGAGAATTAGATTCTTTCTTATGGTTCTTTGGGAGCGAATAGTGCTGACTGTGGACTTGAAGAATTTTTATCTCCGTTTCACATTAGAAATGCAACAATTTCGACACAGTTTACTCCGTCATTACATTATGTACTTTTGCTTTGTTTGTCTAATGCGACCTTAATGTAAGTAACAAATCGTTATAAGTTTAATTTTTAAAATAAATGAAATTTTATTTCGAATATTTTCATGGATTATCATAAATGAAGTTAATTTATGCCATTGGATTTTACATATGTCGACGTCGAGACCTTTAGAACACGGCAGAGGATTGTCTCAAAGATAAGGGAAGAAATTCTGCCTTCGTCTTTTGCAGGAACTATCGTCGCACCCAACGTGAATAATTTTGGGGAACCGTAGAAAACCGAAATCTGGATGGTCGGACCAGGTATCGAAACCTCCAAAAGTCGAGTCCAGAGCGATATCCGTACGCCCACCAGATGCATTAAATTAGAATCTATTATAACACTCATCTTATAATAGAGATAGTTTCGGATGAATTAGTACAATTCATGATTACGGCTTAATGATTTCATAACCTAGGATTTGGTTAGAAATTATTTTCCCGTAAAACTCCCTTCGAGATTTGGCTGCATAATCTTGAATTAAAGGAGCCGGAGTCGGAAAATATAATTGGATCTCAAAAGATTTAAACTTGACAAGGACTGAGGGAAAGATAAAAAAATTACTTCTGCCATGATTTAGCAAGCGCCTACAAAGGAAAAAAAAAATCCATTCTGGTATCAACCATAATGGAGACTAAAAAGATTCTGTGTTACTCGCGACCTAAGTAATCACTTTCAGTGAATAAAATTCGCATTTGTCTCTGGTGGCGCGTCTCCTGGAATTACCATGCGGGCCACGGCCACGGGACAGAGACAAACGGCGCTCGACCCCGCCTGGTACAGTGCTCTTATCGACCGACCGCAAACACTTGTTCAGGCCGCCACCTGGTCATCAAGGTGCCAACCCCCTGCGAGCGTCTTGCAACCACCAGACCTACAATAGCGCAACCCACTTCGCGGATACTGAGAATTTCACTAAGGCTGGACTGAAAGATGTTGAACTGCGCACGTCTCTCTGAATAAGGCACTATTGTTTTGTTTTATAAGTCATGAGAACACGATTCTTACAAGTCAACAGTTCAACACATGTGAAAGTAATGAGTCAAGATAATAATGACTTTAAGGGAAAGTATTTAACTACTGTACCACGCCCTTCTTAGTGACCGATTTGTGATCCTCCACTAATGTCTGTGAACAGCTGATTTTTTTTTTTTTGCATGTTATGTTGAAATTTGTTTGAAAAATGTGTAGTTTTCGTTCAGATGATAACGAAAAATCCCCTAACAGCAGTAATCAGGACGGTTCGAATGTTTGTCACTTTAACGCGCTCAGAAAACTGATGGTTTTATAAAACTTGGTAAGAACAATAGCTTTTAGTGCCTATAATAAACCTTTACATTGTAAACGGAGTAACAACTGTTGGAGAATATGAAGTCTTTGCAGAATTCAGTGAATCGATATAGTCGCTATTAACAAGAACGAGATTTCTTCTTCTCTTCGATATCGAAAAGTAATCCAGTGCAATCATTTCGATGCTTCTTTTCTTGACCTCCAATAGTTCTTAATCCATTCACTTTGCTGTTTTCTCCTTTCTTCCGTCCATATGTTATTACCCGCCAAGTCGAGTCAACGGCGGCACTGTTTATCCTTTACTCGAATCGATTCGGGCCATTTTGGAGTCTCTATTTCGTCTGTCGTATTCATGCTACATGTCTCAAATTTCTGTTATGCATAGATATCATCAGTCTTAGCAAACGCACTAAATTTTATTTCGCTACTGTTCTTATTTAGGATGTTATTCCGATACAAACTTCAGCGATTTTGTCACTGACTGACTGATGATCATCAAAACTCTAAGGTAATTCTCGTAGCCGTAAAAAGATGAAATTTGGTATGCAGATAACATTTTACCCCATATTATAAGAAAAGTCTGAAACTCAAAATTTTCATATACCTACCCCTAACGTGAAATCTGTTTTTAACCTAATAACTTTATGTATCACAGATTTTCATTGTAGATTGAGCTTATTAAGTTTAACTAATGTGTTAGATTTTACTTCTTTCCTTTTATTACTTTGGAAGTTATTGAAATTCAAAATTTTATTTCGACCACGACACCCCGACATCAAAATCGAGTAATCTTAGAAATAATGTAGATAATTGACTTGGCTAAAAACAAGATCTCATAACTTTTGGTCACAGCACAATCACGAGACTTGGCCTTCTTTTTAAAAGAATTGTTTTTGTGGGATTTCCTCTTCTCCTTCTCTTGGAAACATTTAAAATTTTGGGTCAATCTCCTGAATGTTGCTCAATCTCGTATTAAATCTTCTGTTATTCCGTTCTCAATCATATATTTCTTTACTCCTTGGATCCACTGGTTGCCCTCCTTACTCCTGTAAACATGGTTGAAAATTATTTTTGTAGGTCTGTTGTTATCCATTTTCATTATATGACCAAAAAAAACTGACTCTCCTCTTTCTGATCGTGTCTGACATCCTTTCAGTTTCTACGTCTTTGTATAGATCTTTATTCCTCCGGTGTCTAAACTCACCATTTCCAATTTTTAGTGATCCCAAAACTTTTCTCAAAATTTCCTTTCCCTTTTCTTTATCTCTTCTATTTCTCCAGTTTTAATAGAGAACAAACATTCTGAGGCGTACTGTACATACCTTCTGGTTTGATTACTGTGTTGTAGTATTTGATCTTAGTTTTCCTTGAGCGATTCTTCTTATTGTATGTCTTTAGTCAGTTGGTACGCTAATTCTAGTTTTCTTGCTCTTGCTTTGTTTGATTCCTTATTAAGCCCATTAATCTGATTTACTTCACCTAGATATTTAAATTTATTGATCTTGTAAATTTTTCCATAGTCTGTGTATAGTAATGTGGGTGAATTTAGTCTTCTCAAAAGAGATCTGAACTCCAACCTTTCCTGCTATTTCTTTCAGAAGATTGATTTGTTCGAGTGCGGTTTCTATACTTCCAGAGAGAACTGCTATGTCATCAGTGAAGGCCAAACAGTTTACCCCAACTCGTTTGTTCTTAGGACCTCATCTCATGATGAAGTCCCCTTTCCTAGAGTTTCTCTTCCCATACTCTTATTACCTTCTCCAAAAAGCAATTGAAAAGAATTGGGGAAAGCCCATCTCCCTGTCTGACAACAGTTTTTATTTCAAATTCCTCTGAGATCTCACCCACAAATTTCACTTTTGAATTTTTTCCAATGAGGGTCTACCTGATTATGTTGAACGATTTTAAGTCAACACCAAATTCCTGTAAGAAGTTCAGTAATGAGACTCTATCTACTGAGTCGTAGGCTTTCTTGAAGTACACATAAACTATACTCAGTTTTTGTTCTTTGTAACCCTGTCTCATATCACTGTTTTGTGAATTAGAATCTATTCTACACAGGATCGTCCTTTTCTGAACCCACCTTGGTATTCTCAGATTTTTTTTTGTCTGTTAATAGTTCAATACTGGTTTGAAGAGATTTTTACAGTATCTTATATGTCACTGCTACCAGGGAAATTCCCCTGTAATTGTTCACATCTGTTTTGTCACCATTCTTGTACAATGGGTGTATCAGTGCGCTCTTCCATTCGTCAGGAATTTTTTCTGCTCTCCAGGTTTCCTGCAGTATGTTTGTTTCTGCTCTCCAGGTTTCCTGCAGTATGTTTGTTAGCTCCTGCCTTACTTGACCACTTGCCTCTTTCCACAACTCTGCAACAATCAGGTCTTCCCCTGTAGCTTTATTGTTTTTCAGACCTTGGATTATGTCACGTATTTCTTTCTCGTCGACATTCTGGATCTCTTTTTACTCTTGGAGGAGATAGCTACTTGCCCAATTTGGAATTATCCAAGATATGGGTTTGGGGAGCGCCATGTTGTTTATTGTCTGCTCAGTTTTTTAAAGAAGGTACACATCAGTTTGAGATTAAAGGCCTTGCACAGATGGACAAGCCTTATTCCATTTCTATTCGTTCTTCTGCGTGCCTGGAACTCTCCTACAATATTCTTATAAATTCTTTCTCTACAAATTTGTGCATTGTTCTCCGAGTAACGGTTTGACGCTATCTGTAGGAATTTTATGGATATTGTTTTCTAAATGTTTCCAATACTCTCCCACTTTAGCAGGATTTTTTCTGTTATTGTCATTGATTGGATCATGGGCACTGATTAGCGTATAGTTTTTATTTCCACATCTTATTGTCGAAAGAGACAGCATCTCAGAGGGTGAGAGGAAGTTTTGGACTGATTCCACTACGTTCTTGTTCACCAGTTCCATGGTGGGTAACATTCTTGATCGAGCGTGGTGGGTGAACGGTTATCGATCTGGCCTCGCATTCGGGAGGACGCGGGTTCGAATCCCCGTCCGGGCATCCAGATTTGAGTTTTCCATGGTTTCCCCAAATCACTCCAGGCGAATTCCGGGAAGCTTCCTTCAAAAAGGCCATGGCCGAATTTCTTCCCGTTCCTTGTCCCCAGTCCCATCCCGCCTCTAATGATCTTAGCAGTCGACAAGGCGTTAAACTGTAAGGAAAAAAAGGGAACATTCTTCATTACTCTCTTCCCAGGTTTTCCTTTAGATATCCTATAATCTTCTCAATCTTACATGTTACTGTCTGTATATCAGGTTTCTTGAAGAGCAAGTCAAGGATTTTCTGGTCATTGAGAATTTTGGTTAGTTCTTTTAGTTTTCCAAACTTCAGAAGTGAATTGATATTAAGAATACCAAAAGAAGTATTTTCTTTTCTATCTACACTTGTTGTTTGGTTTGTTTTCAGTAGAGGCTCCGACTCTTTCTTGAATGCTGTTCTGTGCTCTCCAGAATCCTTAGGCTAAGTTGCACGCCATACGGCCGTAGTGGATTAACGTTTCCGATTACCAGCTAGAGTAACACTTCCGTAAGTTTGCATCGTCCTTATAGATTACTTGACTGACCTAGGGAATTGATTGTGGACCGCTCCAAGGTTCAAACTACAATTGTGAGCTGTTGAGTTCATTTCTCCCCTTGGTGTACATACCTGACCACAACACCGATCGTTCCAAGATCAGACATGTGTGGATTTACATTTTAAAAGACAGTTCTTCCATCTCCTTCGCTGTTGGGATTTGGGGTCCTCCTCCACCGCTGAAGCTGTTGACTGTCTTTGCTTCCTCCAACACTGATCTGCTCGCCGATTCTGCTTCCCGCTAGGATTAGTTACCCAACCTTCCACTGGCCGGCCTCGGTAGCGTAGGGGCTAGAGTGCTAGCTCCACGTGGCGAAGGTCACCGGTTCGAATCCGGCCGCGGGCATGGATGTTAAGTGTTGTGTATCTTTGTGTGTGTCCTGTCCGTCCTGTGGCGTCCACACTTTGAAGACTATATAAACACTGGATTTAACTGATTCACTGGAAGCTTTAATATAACACATTGAGCTGGCTGTATGGCCTCAGCTGCCAAAAGCCATTAAAAAAAAAAAAAAAAAAAAAAAAAACAACACCTTCCACTGGGTTACTCGGCTTAACAGGGGCACCTCTTGTAGGTTACGTGCTGGAGTTGGATTGAAAGAGGCTAGTTGGATTCTCTTGATGAATCCAATATGTTTATGTTGCATATAACAAGCAACAACGCATTTCACTCCCATTAGAAGATATTTATTTGACTTTTTTTTTACTCTCTCTGACAGATTTAGTTTAGCAGTAGATGTTTATTCGTAACAGAATAGATGAATCTTATATTGAACTAGCTGACCCGGTCACGCGTTGCTGTGACTAAGTAATTATAATACGTTGGATTAATGTTATTCTATACTTTCTAAAGTAGTAAAATTAATATTCACTAATAAAGACAAAAACAATTGTAGTCGATTGGGAAATTCAAATTTAAGAGTTACGGAGAGTTGAAATTAAGGACAAACGATCATAAAAAAAATTAATTTACATTTTATTACAAATTACTTAACTGAAATTATATAAACATTGATATTTATAAAATAAATAAATTAATTAATTTTATTTATTTATATAAACTGAAATTTCAGTTTTATAAATGAGGCCTATGAAGTTGATTTTTAAACATTTTTAACAATTATTTTCATTATTTTAAATTATTACAATTTATAAATTTAATTTATCTAAGCGCTAATTGGTGCACCATATTTTTAGTTAGACTGTCTTTTGCTAATACAAATAAATTTAATGGTTTCCCTACACGTGAGCAGGCGACATATAGTTGCCCATGGGAGAAACACGTATTTTCCAAATCCAAGCCGCAAACGGACATTGTTTGGCCTTGTGACTTATTTATTTTCATAGCGAAAGCCAGACGAATCGGAAATTGAACCCTTTTAAATGGTATTGGATATTCTGAGTGTATCATTGGAATACGTGGCAACAGGACGATTTCTCCTTTAAACATTCCAGTCAAAATAGTTGCTTCAAGAACATTTACGGTGATCCTTTTGATCACCAAACGTGTACCGTTGCATAATCTAGGTGGATTCAAATTACTAAGAAGAATAATCGGTGAACCAATCTTTAACCGGAGATTGTGTGGCAGCATTCCTGTTATATCCAAGGAGCTTAAAAACTCATTTGGAAAATTTCCGACTTCATTTTCATCTACAATAGTATCTATTGATTTAAATACATCAGATCACCTGGCAACATCTGTTGTATCTGGAAGTTAATTTCGTTGACATCAACCATTTTTTGCTGCCAAAATAACACGATTACTGATCCAATTATGATCTAAGTAATTATTTGATATATCCAGGAACACACGCTGAGTTTATTCATTTTTGAGTGAACAACAGTGCAGAATTTGTCTGGCAATTTGATGTATTGTGTATTTCGATGCAGTTCTATTTCACCTTTTCCAATATCCAGCAATTGCTTACAAAATACTTGTGCCGCATGTTCATGGTCAATCAAAGTGTTTCGACATTCCGCCATAAAAACGATTGTTTTAAACATGCGTTAATCTCATCGGCAAAAGTAGAGCGAGGAATCACTGGTAATGACTGTCGGAAGCCACCAGACAGTAGTAGGACAGTACCATCGAAAAGTTTATCGTTACCTTTCAAATCTTGCACAGTTCTGTGAAATGCATCGAGTGAATGTTTATGAGCCATAGTACACTCATCCCAAATTATAATTGAACTCTTTTGCAACACTGCAGCCATTCCACTTTTCTTTTTAATGTTTACACACTGCGTTTGGTTTGTTATGAATGTCTAGTGGCAGCTTAAATGCTGAAAGTGCGGTTCACCCACCATCTAAAAAAGTGGCAGCAATTTTGACGATGCAATTCCAATGCAATTTTCTGTTGCGACCGTACCTTCGCAAGGATCAGTGATATTAAAAATGTCTTACCGTTTCCACCTGGCGCGTCCAAAGAAAAAAAAAAACCCGCCTTGTTCAGCATCAACAGTCAGCATAATCCGATTATAAATATTTTTTTGTTCTGCTGTCAGTAATGGCTCATTATTAACAATAATTGTCGGTCGATCACGTGATGGCATACCATAATGATTAAGTGGGAAATCTGAAATTAAAATAAATAAATCTTCGATTAACACGAATGCTTAATTAATCATTATACATCTCTGGTGTGAAATCTAGATTTGGACATTGGTTTTTTTGTTTTTTTTGTTGTTTTTTTGTTTCTTTTTGTTTAACTCGGTGTAGTATATCTTCAGTCATACTGTTTTTGTATTTTTCCTACAAACTCTAAGATTGTGTTGGATAACATGATGTCAAAATAATTGCAAACAGTTTGACGAATACTATTCAGCGTGATTGTCAACGCTGCATCAGAAAGTGTCAGGTCCCAATGATTGTCGTCTACCAGCAGCTGCAACTCGCGACATGCATCTTGACATATATTGAACACTCGACATGTATTGAACACTCGACCATTAACTGTTTGTAAAAATTCGAAAGAAGCTGGTCCGGGAACATTCACCAGTTACAAACGCTGAAAGAAACATTCACGTTGTTTTGGATGCACTGTGCAAAGTCGTCCTAAACTCTTGGCTTTGAATATGCCTGCGATCGAAGGATGTGGTTCTCCTTGTTTACGTGGCTACCATTTTTTTACCCAATTTGTTCCATGAAAAATAGCTTGGAACATCGGTATATAATAATGTTTTTGCGAATTGGCGGAACACATCAGATTTTTGACACAATGTGAAAAATTCAGTTTGTGGTTTGTCGTTTTTGGTGGCTCAAGTACGGATTTTAACTTCAAGCCAAATCAAAATGTGAGAATGAGGCAAACCTCGCTTTTGCCACTCAATCAAATACAGATAGCAACGTGTGTTACCGAAAACCGAATGTTTTACGATTAAATCAATCAATGATTTTAATTTTGTTTTAACACACGTGCCGTGACATCATGACGATGCATTGATTGATGGCCTGGTAATAGCAAAGTTTGTATTTCCTCCCAATTCGGATTATATGTAAATGTAATAAACAGATCTGGACGACCATAATGTCGTACGTAAGTCATCGCATCTTGTATATATTCCTGCATGTTCCTATTTCTGGTAGCATAATTTTAGCTGGTGTAATATTAAAGTTAGGTGGTTATGGACTGCCGATGTAGCTTGAAGCTAAAATAAATGCATTACCGATATCATTGGCGTTTAAATTTTCATAAATATTGCCGATAACAGTATCTCGTAAGTGGATGTATTCCTCCCATCGTAATTTAGCCTGGTTGTATCGAATAAATCGCAAATGCTTGTTTCAACCTTGGCGTACATATCCACGACGCATTGATGGCACAGTTTGACGATATCGAAGGATATAGTTATCCTAATTACGTCTAACCATCAATCGGGGGGCGTACTACTTCATTGAAGTAACTTTTTTATTTGTTTTATTACCTGAAAAAATAATAAATTAAATAGTAAAAAAAAGAATAAGAAATCAATATAGTGGGCCCGCTATAATCCGGCCCCTGGTCGGAATACCGCGGGTCTACTGTACTAATAAAATAACGAATTAAATAGTTGAATATTAAATTTACCAGCAACTGGATCACGATGTTTGATGTTGATGTGATATTCATCCTGCCCTTGCCAGAATATCAGTGGATACTGGAGTGCGTCATACGAACGGTATGGATCCGAAATTATACTAACAGTTCTATCTTGACGTGTGACTTTCATCAACTGAGTCACCATCCATAAAAACTGCAACTACATCTACGGTTGGCGCGTTGAACCTGCCAGCGTGTTCTCCTGATGGTAATTTGTCAGGTTTGATGACAATTTGATAGTTGTGATTTTTTTAATTGTGGCGACACAATTGATTAAGTTGATTATTATTTTCCAAAAACTTTTCCAACAATACCACAATTGCTCTCTCTTCTGCTTGTTCGATGAAATTATACTGGCACCTAGTTTTTAAGCATTCCTCACAATTTCCAATAAATTTGGAGAAACTTCGGATCATCGTTTGG
>JARYHS010008074.1:339069208-339131384 GCA_031002005.1 Vandiemenella viatica | reverse complement strand
TCGCCCAACATACTCGTTTATTTTTTATTAATTATAATTAATCATGCGGCCCAGTAGCTATTTCCATGCACACTGATTTCATGATTTTTTAAATCTTAAAACCTCTGAGGGAAATTTCAGCAGCCACCTACTTTGGATCTTTCCGAATTTTTCTTTTAAATTTTTTGGTATGGGACAAATTGTTCATCATTTCTGTTGGTAATTCCAGTCCGTGACTCGATTACATGTAAAAGAAAGTTTTATCGTACCTGTAATCAAGTGCCTGTTGGTGTCATGGTTATTTCTTCCTTTCAAGAATTCTTATTTGACAATGTAACCAATCCTTTTGTCTCTCGGCGATGACCGAACACTACAGGATGCGCAGACAGTGTTCGCGTGTTCCACCAATTAAATTGCGAAATAGTGATACTACTTACACCAGAGCATTGGCGCTTAATTTTTAAAATTAATATCCTTAATTAATATGCTTAATATCTTGTGAGCACCGAAGAGAAAACTCCTTGGGGACGTGAAGAACGGCACTCCATGGTGCAGACAGTCAACTGGAAATACAGAGGTCTATCTCCACTTTCTACCTTTTTTGTAATTCAGTAACAATACTGATAATGCTCTTATTGAAATTAAAGCGTAGCAGTCGTTACTGAATGGAAATATTAAATTTTGGTACTGGTCGTCAGCATGCTATTTTTGTAAGTGTTAAATTTAATTTCGATGGAACGCACGCTCAGGTGGCATATTCAGTACATACCATTTTTCCCCTTTTGCTGTACCCGCCTACTTTTGCCGCATCGCCTTCTCGCTTTTTTTTTTTTTTTTGTGAGTGCTATAAAGCGAATAATGTGTTGGGGCCGTTTTAAAGACACCACAACGCGTAGTGGTCGTTTTCGTTCTTTGAGCCTAACATATACATTGCTGACAGTACAGGTCGAACAAGGTCACGATGTTGCCGGAAGGTGCGTATTGCTTTCCCTTTCGGTACGCCAGGGCACTCACGTGGTTACTGCGACGTCACGTTCTACTTTGATTAGTCACTTTGTCTTCAAGGCCTCTGCAATAATACGAAGTTAACTCTCTCCAGTCATCAGCTGTGCGTCTTCCCACTATAACTTTCGTCATATTCGTAATAGTTTCTCAGAATTGTCGGCCAGGATTCAAGCATTTAATTTTGGAAAACAACCTTACTTGTGCCAGCCTTCACCACATTCTTACTGCTACCACTGTACTGTCCTTAATTTCAGACCTCTGGAAAAGACACTTCGTATGTGTGTGTGTGTGTGTGTGTGTGTGTGTGTGTGTGTGTGAGAGAGAGAGAGAGAGAGTATTCCTGAAACATACATGCGTCACAACGAAACAATAGGTACTGCAAAACCTATTAAAGGCGTTCATATACTTTGTAGATGAATGACACTAATTTAAAAAATTAGAATAGAAAGAGTTTTCGACAAAGAAATTGCAGCAATACTCCAGATTCTCTTCCACTACAATTTTTTTTTCTTAGTGATTGTAATGAAAGTATCATCACCATAGTAACTGACTGTAATGAACATGTCTCAATACAATTCCCCTATACACTTATTTATTTTTTAAATGGCATCTGTGCATTTAGGCTACACATCCAGCTACAGTGGTGCTTATATCAATGTTTCTCAACATGTGGTCCATGGAAAGACTATTATATATTTAGATACCTTACTAGCTTGTGCCCACGACTTCGTTTGTGTTTGTAAGAATTTTGATTGACAGCTACTGACATGTAACCACCATAGTGCACGATGGGAGACTCGAGGCTAATACCACACACTAACATCAATGAACTGCGCTGGTTATTTATGGCTGAAAAGTGAAATATAGGGACACACGTCTTTGGTCGAAATATGAAAACGCCCTCCATCGACAATTTCAACCATCATATCTCCCATACCCCCATAACTACCGACATGACACCAACATGGTTCACATTAGGAGACCTAAGGATAATGCCACACAATGAGCTGCGCTGAGTAGTTTTGGCTGTGGAGTGAAATATAGGGACACATGTCTATTTTTATTTCAGACAAATCACTTTCAATCACCATCTTTACCACACCCCCACAGCTACCAACATGCAATCACCATAGTACACGATGTAAGACTCCAGGCTACTACCACACACAAATGCCAGTGGTCTGCACTTGGTAGTTCTGGCTGCAATATGAAATATAGGGACACACACATCTTTGGTGGAAATAGGAAAATGCCCTATGTCAACCACTTTCAACCACCATATGTCCCACACCCCCTGTAGCTACCAACATCTAACGACCATAGTGCACGATGGGAGACTTGATGCTGCTACCACACACAAACACCAGCTATCTGCACTATGTAGCAGTGGCAGAAAAATGAAAAATATGGAAACACATGCCTTTGGTTCTTGATCAACTTTCAACCACCATATCTCCTATACCCCCACAGGTACCGAAATTTGGCCAACGTTGTGCATGATCGGTGAATATATGCTACTATCACACACAAACACCAGTTATCTGTCCTATTTAGTTTTTTTTTGCAAAAACGTGAGACACAGGGGTACTTACGTCTTTGGTCAAAATGTGAAAGTACCCCAGGTGTACCACTTTCAACCACCATAACTCCATCTCCCCCTCAGATACCGACATGCAACCACCATAGTGCACAATGGGAGACTTGATGCTAATACCACACACAAACACCAATGGTCTATGCTATGTAGTTGTGGCAGGAAAGAGAAGTATAGGGCCATACAAGTTTATGGTCGAAATATGAAAAAGCCACCTTTAACCGCCGTATCTCCCACACCCCAACAGCTAATGGCATTCAGCCAACGTTGTGCATGATAGGAAACTCCATGTTACCATTACATACAAACACCAGTGATCTGTATTTGGTAGTGGCCACCCTTTGTCTTAAGTAAATGACCATTTTCTGAGAGTCATGTAGTAGGTGTGAAGTACGGTGGTACATGGTAGGCTTGGAAAGATACAGTGGTGAAGTAAACAAAAATAAACTGTAAGGTCTTGTCTAATATTTTATTTTGTACATGTAGTTTGATGGCATAGTGTAGCATCCAGCATTTATTTTATTTTATTATTTATAAAAAAAATAGCAACAATATTATCCATTTGGTTACTAAATATTATGAGTCTGGCCAATGCGTAAATAACTTTTAATGGCTCACTTCCAGTTTCATAACAGAGATTCCGTAGGAATTCAAAATGTGCCTTCAATTATTACATTATAATAATGGCACAATACAATATCTCTCAGATTTTAGCAATATATACATAGTTAAAAAATTAGGTCCAAATAAATTAGTGGTCAGCAGCTTTATTTTTGACCATTTGCTAGTCCTTGGGTTGAAAAAAGTTGAGAAATGCAGGTTTATATGCTTCCTCAACAAGTATAATAATGTATTGACCATTGCAAAGTAGTGGTATGCACAGAAAAAGACGAATACAACAATTAATTAATACCACCCATACATACCCTCTGTCGGACTCTGAACGGGAAACCCTTATACACATTTTTACTTTAAATTCTTTTACTCTTTGATGTATAGGTTCCCCAATACCTTCAATAATATATTCTGGGCGCTGATTCCCTTTATTACTAATGACAACTTTCACATTCGTTGATATCTGAAATTAAGAATTTATGGTCATTGGCCTTTCTTCCCTTCTGCTTATTTTTTACTTGCACAAGTGTTACTTATGTGCAGTAAGATTTATGCAGATTATATGAACTACTGCACTCTCGAATGTTCTGTGTTTAAGAATACTTGAGCAATCTATCTGGTCAACAGTGTAGCCCTAATTAATTATCATATCGTAACATGAGCAAAAATTAACACTAGATTGGAGGTCGTGAAGCTATAAAATGTGAATTTAATATTGTAACGTACCTTCATTATAACAATCTGTATGTTCTGTGCAAGCAAAATTATTTTACATTATAAATTGTGTTTTTAGCAGATGATATGATTTTATTTGTTTTTAAAGCTGGCATTATTTTTGAATTGCATAACAGAGTCAATATATAATTAGCTGTGGTGGAGAAGAGACACTGAAAAATATCAGGTTTCCTGTAGGTGAATGTAGTTGTCACAGAATTTGGCCATTAACTATAAGTTTGATTGTAGTGCCACAAGAATCAACATTCAAGTGTCTGTAAGGAAATAGTATTGTAAAGCATGAATCACTGTTCTCCTTGTTGCTTACAATATGTCTCTCTTAAATTACAAATCATTGCTGACAATAATCATTTCTTGCTTTTGTAAAAAGGAAAGACGTGTGACGAACCTAAAATAACCTAAAAATTTCTTCATTTAGTTTCTGTTCATGTTGTTTATGATTCATTTTTGACATTATACGTATATTTATCTGCATTAAAAAAAAATTGTATCACACCACTCTTTTGATACAGGGTATGGCTTTTACATTAGCTGAGAGGCAACAACTAGGAATACATGGACTTCTACCTCCATGTTTCAAAACTCAAGAAGACCAGAAGAAACACTGCCTAATAAATGTGCAAAGATATGAGGATGATTTGAACAAATATATTTACCTTATGGGTCTTCAGGTCAGTAAATGAACTATTATGTATAACTTCAGCCATTATTTTTGATATTTCACAAATCCTGCATAACATTTCAAAGGTTAATTGCTTAGGCTCTAAATCATTTATAATTTGTTTTATTATTGTACATAAATACAAAATTTTAAGGTATTTAAACTCTTTTGTCATAACTTGAATAAAATTAATAAGAGTTTTTTTGGTTCTTATGTCAATTAAAGTTGTTGTTAGTTGAAATTACTAAATACATTTTTTAATCTGAAGTTGAAATGTGCTAGTTTTCCATAGTTGGATAAGAATTTAATATAAATTTAATTTCAGCAGACTTGATTTCTTATGGAAATTCACATGACTTATTGAAATGCAAGTTTTCTTAGTAATGTATTTCTCACTATCAAATTTCGGTATATTTTCAATTTTAAAATGTAATGGTACTGAATTTATTAATCCATTCATTTTCTCAGCTCACTTGAAACTTAGTACATACAGTCAAGGATATGTTTTAACTACCTGTTTGCCTCTTTGTTTTTTCCCTCTTACAGGATCGCAATGAGAAGTTATTTTATAGCTTCCTGTCAGAAAATGTTGAAACAATGATGCCTATTGTGTACACACCAACTGTTGGCTTAGCATGCCAAAACTATGGTCTAATCTACAGGAGACCAAGAGGCCTTTTTATTTCAATTAATGACATAGGCCATGTGTATGAAATTCTTAAGAATTGGTAAGAATCCATGCAGTTAATCACAATATTCTTAGGCAGTTTGCTTGGTAATAATTTAAAGGATATAGTTGAAAACGGTCATTTATCATATGCCTTAATAGTATGACAGATTCACAATATTTGTACTGTACAATTGTGGTTAGCAGATATTCTTGTCTGACCTAGCATGAATTTGCTCTCAAAACAACTATTTTTAAAGCTGATGTATATATTTTTTTATGTAGACTATTTAGAAAATTGAATTATATGTTCCACCACACCTCTGTGTAATTATTTTTGCTGTTTCATTACCTATTATCCAGGTGTGTTATTCGTTATTTTTAATAGAACACTATTTTTAAAACTAAAATAATTGGGGTAAAACAATTTGAATCACAGGTAACTGGATTTAACCCTTTTAACTTTTTATAAATTTTTGAATTAAATATGTGAACAAAGTGTAATATATTCATCAAAATTTGGAAATGAAGATTAACTCACTCTGTGGTTTAAAAGTAACCAACTGTTTTGCCATATATATTTATCAAATCCTAATCATAAAATTCGACTGGGGATGACAGGAAATTTTTGTATTAAAATTTAGTCAAACAATTGGTATGCTTTAATATATATATTTTTTTTTTTCAGGCCTGAAAGTGATGTAAGGGCTATCGTCGTGACAGATGGTGAAAGAATTCTTGGTTTGGGTGATCTTGGAGTGTATGGAATGGGTATACCTGTTGGGAAACTTGCTTTATATACTGCTTTAGCTGGTATCAAACCGCACCAGTGCCTGCCAATTACATTAGATGTTGGAACCAACACTCAAGTAAGAGTTTTTTTTTTTTTTTAACTTTTCTTATTAAGATTAATATAAACATAATAGTAGGCTTCCGCGGCCAGATTCAGTTGATTCTTAGCTGTCCAGGTGGCGCCGCGTCATATTTCTTGTAGCCGACGTTTTGACCATCATTTTGTGGCCTCCTTCCACATCTGCCCTGGAAGAAATTTACTGAGTAAAACATGAGATAGGAAGTAAATTACAATTATCAGTAAGATAACATTTCTAACTTACATATATATATATATATATATATATATCTATACACATGGCTTTATGCCTCATCAATGTTGAGGTCATTAGAGGTGGGAAAGGATTAGGGACAAGGAACTGGAAGGAATTCGGCCATGGCCTTTTTAAAGGAACGACGCTGGTATTTGCCTGGAGTGGTTTGCGAAAACCTAAATCTGGATGGCCAGACGGGTTTTCAGACTTGTCCTGCCAATAGGGTATTTGACTAATTTTGAGAAAGTACGAGGGCTGTTTTTTTTTTTCAACCTCCGATAGGCCATAAATAAAAGACAAATGGACATGGAAAAAATATTTTATTAACAACTATTATGGTACACTTATGGTTACTTTTCAACGTAATCACCTTGAAGATTAAGGCATTTATCATACCTGTGGACAAGCTGTCCAATACCCTCTTCATAAAATGTTGCCGCCAATGAGTTTAAATGAGTCATCACATTGTCTTGAAGCTCCTCGTCAGTGCAGAACCACTGCCCTCCTAGCCACTTCTTCAATTCAGCAAAAAGATGAAAGTCACTTGGTGCTAGGTTGGGACTGTATGGTGGGTGATCAAAAATCTCCCATTGAAATTGTTCAAGAAGTTGCTGGGTGACACCAGCACTGTGGGGGCGAGCGTTGTTGTGGAGCACAACAATGCCAAAAGTCAGCATACCTCTTCTTTTGTTCTGAATGGCCCTCCGTAAATGTTTTAAAGTTTCACAGTAAACAGCTGCATTAATCGTGGTCCCCGGCAGCATAAACTCCACAAGCAATACACCTTTTTGGTCCCAAAACACGGTAGCCATAACCTTTCAGTTACTGAAGGTCTCTTTGAATTTTTTTGGTTTGTTCGGTGAATTTGTGTGCATCCATTGTTGGGATTGTTGTTTCTTTTCGGGTGTCTCATATCGAATCCATGTCTCATCTCCAGTCACAATTGAATTCAAAAAATCTGCTCCATCTGCATTATAACGGGCAAGGAACTTTAAAGCTGACACCATTCGGTGAATTTTGTGGTTGTCGGTCAACATTTTAGGGACCCAGCGAGCACAGATTTTTTTTGTAGTGTAAATTGTCTGTTACGATGGAGTACAGAGAAGATCTGGAGACCTCTGGAAATTTCGTTGCTAATGAATTTATTGTGAACCTACGGTTTTCTCTTACCACTTTGTCAACCCGTTGAACAAGGTCATCTGTAGTGACAGATTTGCGTCCTTGACCTCCTTCATCATGCACATCAGTTCGGCCTTCTTTAAATTTTCTGCACCACTCACACATGACTCCTTCACTCATAAAACTCTTTCCATACACTTGGCTCATTGTTCGATGGATTTCTGCTGCACTGTTCCCTTCTGCTTGCAGAAAACTAATAACACTTCGTAACTCGCACTTGGCGGGAGAGTTGATGAATGCGGCCATGTTTCTTTGACTGTAGCTTGGCACAGAATGAAGTCACGAACGCGCCAAAAACAGAGTGTGTCATAGGGGAGATGCGCAATCGTCTACTGCACACACCGCCCACCTGTGACTCGTCTGGTCTCTATGCTGTTCAATCGGAGGTTGAAAAAAAAAACGCCCCTCGTAGTATTGTAGATGGGCATCTACTATAGCAAATATATATATATATTTCTTGAAAAAGCAAATGGAAAATAACAAAATTTTGCATTTTTATCTGTTGATTTCAATATTGGTGCCAAAACACTCCCAGCTGTGTCTTGTGAATGGGCGGTTTGATTCTTGGCTGTCCAGGTGATGTCGCGTCATGATTCATGTAGCAGACGTTTTGACCATCCTTCTGTGGTCTTCTTCCAGGGCAGAACTGGAAGAAGACCACAGAAGGTTGGTCAAAACATTGGCTACACATATCCTGACGTGGTGTCACCCAGACAGCCAAGAATCAACTGACTCTGACTGCGGAAGCCTAAGACTACAAATGGGTGGTTTGCTTGTTCTGTTAATAAAATGAGTTCTAGAGTTTACAAGTAGTGTGTGGTGCCTTACTGGGTAAACGCAACATTTAAAACACAAAGTAAATTGTTTTTTTACATTCCACACAAGGAATAAATGTGGAAAAAGTAGTTAAAACTCTCACGACACGATCCAGATTTTGTGTCTACATCTTCAATATATCTTAGTAAAGACCACTTTGATGTAAGTTTGTACTTAATGTTTTATCTATCATTATAATAAGCAACTGTTGGTCATCTATGGCCTCCTTTCATGCCATGACGTTGCGCTATGTCGTCTCACTATGAAGTCACACCTTACGGCGTTGTTCTAGGTTGTGCATCTTATTTAATAACATTTCTAAGCATCTGCGAATAAATTAAGTGACATAACACTGATATAAAAGTATATATTGCATTTAAATTGACATATCAATCATTAGATGCTTATATTTACTTAATATTCTTTTGATATACAGAAGTATTGCTTAAATTCTTTGTAAGATAAAAGCTTTAAGTTTTGAGCATAAATGTTAGTGAAAGTTTTGATTAGATTGTTACTTAGCATGGGTCAGAATTACATTACATTACATTACGGCAGAGGGCATGAATAATTTAGTTCTTTTTTTTTTTTTCAAAATTATTTAAACTGTGTCTCGTTATTGAAATTATTAAATCATTTGAACAGAAATAGTTGCACACTGATCACGATCTGTGCAGCCTACACTACAATTACCACAAATATTACGTGGCATAGTGTAAGTTGATAAGATTTATTTTAATTTTCTTTGCTTTCACAGAGCAGTGTTACTAAGGCTATTATTTCAGCAACATGTAACTGTGTCATTCATTCAAACGTAATATCGGTCTGAATCAGGGGTAACAAGAAATAAAGGTGTAAAAACTCTAGAAGATTTTTGATCAAATTTATATAGCGATGCATTATTGCCATTAAAAGTGATACAGTACATGTATTAATATGCGTGAGATTGAAGTATTGTTTTTCTGGTGGCAAGTTTAGCGTAGTATGTGGTTAGGTTGAAATGCAACCTGGACCCAGATGAAAACGGAAACCTCTTTGCGCTACAGCACCAGGCACTAGGAATTGGGAATTACATTGAATTTTATTTTATAATAGAACACTGAAAGAAAAGTATGTATTTTGTTTAAATTGGCATATTAAATAACGTTTTTTTTTTTACTGAAATCATTACATGGTTTGAATGAAAGAAGTTCCAAATTGATCACGATCTTTGTGGCGTAAACCACAATTAAATATTACGTGGCATAGCGTAAGTTGTTAAGATTTATTTTTAGCATACTTTGTTTTCATGGAGGTCATTATTTCAGCCAATGTAAGCTGTGTCAGCCATTAAAAGAAGGTAATAAGAAAGAAAGGTGTGAGAACCTGTGAAAATTTGGTATCAAGTTTATATCGTGATGCATGATGACACTGACATGCTATGCAAGGAATGTATTAATTTGCGTGTGACTGAAGCTTTGCTTTTCTAGAGGCAATATTAATGGAGTTGGAGTTAGGCTGAAATGCTTTTGGACCAAGGTACAACTGAAGCTTTTTGCTACAGCACAAGGGATGATAAATTACAATGAGCTTTATTTTATAACAATTTTATTTAGTTAACCAACTGCTATTACCATAATACTACAGTCAACCAGTCATTTTTGATGGGCTTTGGGGCTAGTTATGGATAATAAGCAATGTAACTTAATATTTTGTTCTATGAAAAAAGTAAATTTTTACCGATAAATAAATTATGACTTCAGAGTTTAAAACTCCGTCCAAACACGATATGACAAATCCATAAATGTTACATTCTCTTTGTTAATAATTATTTTAAAAGTAAATTTTATACATACACTGATAGCTGCCCGAGTTATTTTACTGTTCTAAATCCAAGTTGTGAATTAATTAATAAATTATTTCTGTTAACTATCTGTGGTGTTTTTAAATCAGTTTATCATTGTTGCAAATGTACATTCCCTCATTAAAGTGTTTGCAACACTTTATTCACAGCGAACGAAGTATACAAGACATTTGAATTGGTATTTTTTTAAAGGAAGTATGTGATCAAATGTAAACTTTCGGAAAACAAACACAAAACCAATTCAGAAGCCTTATTAGAAATTTTTGTTTAGCTTTATTTGAAATATGTTAACTTAACATGTCTCAGTAGGCCTTTTAAAAAGAAACTGATAGCTCTATCCTCAAGGAACAAAAAACGCCAGATAAGATATGTGTAAAAAAATGTTGATTATGCTCTTTAAAAAGCGCCAATTCATTTATTTTACATTTTCGTACACAAACTTCAACGAATACTGAAAAATATTTCGACCTGAATAATGTGATAGTTTGTGACTTTTTGGGAAAATATGATTAAAATAAATTTATAGATATAGAACAATGTGTAAAAATACCAACAGAAGGAAAAAGATTTACACTTTTATATTTACAACATTACTGTCTGAAATATTCCTTCAAACAGACTATTAACCTTTTTCCCACATGGCAGAAATGGTTGAAGAAATCACTCAAGGATTTTTTAAATCATAATTACTTTAATGCTAAACAACTACACAAGCTTCGGAATAGCAAGAATCATATTAAAAAAATTAAAAGATATTACAATGAAATATTCCAAATTACTCAAAATGTAGATCCACTGATTAAAATCACAAATTACAGATTTGTTTTAAGTATAATGCTTCACTAACATACATGCTTGTAAATTACCTCATATTCTAATGTTTTGTTGTAATATGATAATATGACTAACAGAATAGATATAGTTACTTGGATAGTTTGAAGTTCTGTAATTCTGCTGAACAGAAATTGCTGTTGGACAAAAACACATTCCCAGCATCATCACATCAATTTTGGGCATATTCAAGCTGTTTGCCTTGATAAATCTAACTTCAACTAGTAGTTTAATTGATTAATACCAGCATTGAAACCTTAAATATACAACACACAGATTGCCAACAGACTGTAACACACTGGAGCTAAACTGGTGCAAGCTGATATGTGACATGTGCTTGGATTGGTGTTTTGTATCACATGACTAACAGCTGTCTTTTTGAGTTTTTATTTTATTAAAAATAATATTGTTTTGACATGTATCCAACAATAAAGTGGATTTTTGGTATCTTTAGAAACTTACTCTATCATTGTAAATTAAGGTTTCATAATTTTATTTTAAGTGTCATTGTGAGGCCAGAGTTACCTCTCACCCACCACACTGTCATTTATTCTTCTCCACCCTTAATAACTTCCATGAAGCCAGTTCTCAACTCTCTGACTCCCACCATGGATGAATTTTATTCTACACATGTTTGAAGGTTTAAATGTGAAAATTTCATAATTATCCTTTATCTTTCCATGTATCTGAATTGTCATATCTTAATCTGTGGCAATGATTACTGTCTCTTCGTTTCTATTTGCTTATCAATATATATTGTTTGCCATTGGAATGATAGTATAGAATCAAAATATTAAGTTTTCAAAATCCTAATTTAGATTTTTTTTTTTTTTTTTTTAAATTCAAGTCTTCTGATATATTTTATAATCTTTGCTTATCACCATGTAAATCTTAAAATTCTAATTTGCCAGAGTCTTATTTTCAAGTACTGCATAAGTGGAATCAAAATCTTGTTGTAAGTTAATTACTGTTTTCTGGTTGATATTTGGCTTTGAGTACCAATTTTATACATATGTTTGTATATGTATGCAGATGAATAACAATTGTCTAATTGATCAATTTCCGATCACAATTTGCTAGTGTTGCTTCATGTAATTGTATTTATTTATTTCTAGAGTTGATAGTTTCTTCTTCTCAGTCTTGTGGATTAAGTTATGAGCTAATTCACTTTAACCACCTTTTTTCCAGGTTGTTCTGGTTCACGATTCAACATCACTCTTAAAGTCTTTGTTTATTTGTTCATGCTATAAATTGAAGCCATTCCTCTCTTCCTTTTATGATCCAGTCATTAACTGGAATTTGTCGACGCACCCTAAAGCAACAACAATATTAACTGGAATTATGTTCAGTTCCCTCCTTAAATCATTGTATCTTTTTTAACCTCAACATAAACAACCCTACATTCTTCTTAAATTCATTTTTGAGGACTGTGTTCTTTGTTGACTATATTTGGTCATTCAATAGGTTTCACCAAAAGTCAACACAGTTACACCCCATACTTTAAAAGAAAAATATATAATCAGTCCTTTGCATGCCATCATAGACTTGTTATATTTGTTGAATTTCTCTCAGGTCATTCATTATTTTAGTCATAAGTTATATGATATCCTAAGTAATTAAGGGACTCAAGTAGTTATCATTACTATGGATGTCTTAAAGACTGCAGGATGTGACATTGGACATTATCTTGAAACATTGTTTGAATTAAGTTTGTATACTTGCTTCTTACCAGCGGACTAGAAAAGTGTGATAGAAATACCGGGTCAAATTGTAGGCCAATTGTAGTTTGACATCGGTGATAGGTAAGTTAAATGAGAGGCAACCACATCAGAAATGTGTGTGAGGAATGTAAGTAATTTTCAAGTCTACTATATGGCTTTAGACAAGGATATTCATACGAATCTCAGTAGGCTATACACAAGGTATTTCAGATGAAATGGACAAGAGAGGCCAATTGGATAGTGTAGCACTACATCTTTCATAGGCTTTTGACAGAGTGAGCGATAAAATGGTGGTAAATAAGGTAAAAAATATTGGAGTAGATGAAACATGATTTCCTAGGTAGAAGAATTCTTGAATGCAATGAATCTTCACAGGTGTACCTCCGGGTAGTGTTGTGAAAACACGATATTTCACTGACTAGTTCAATCGTTTTCCTCAGAGGAAGACAATGAAGCTAGTCATCAAAATATCTGTTTTTACAACACAATCCAGTGGTACACCCATATTGACTTCATTGCAGTTGTACACCAGGAACATTTTCATTCTTAAGTGGTAGAAAATGAAAAGTCGGCATAGGAAATGTGGTATCAAAAATGTGAAAATGGGAGTGCGACAGGGTAGTTTTATGCGACCATTACTATTCTAATGAATGATTGTATTGGTGGTTTACTGTCAGAAGTTAGGTTGTTGACAGATGACATGATGCTACATAGTAGTACCAGAATGGTAGAAGACTATGAACAGCTGCTGGGTGATCTGGACAGTATATCTAACTGGTTAGGTCAACCTGGGATGAAGATAAATGCAAAGAAGAGTCAGTTTATTAGGTATACATATAAGAAAGATTGATTATGATTATAAGGAGGGGAAAGAATTGCTTGTTGAAGACTTGAAATATAATTACCTTGGCATAACACTTGATAACAAACTCAAGTGGGCAGGACACATGGACAGGTAGTAGGAAAGGTTTCAAAATCCTTCATTGTTGGAGAGAGCGATGCTGGCCGATACCAGAGAAGAAAGGGAACTGGGTTACTAAACATTGATTGAATATGGTGGTGTCATATGGGACCCTCATTTTGGATATTAAATGCAGGAGTTGGATGATTGTGTAGATTGTGTTAAAAATAGGAAGATATTAGAAAAGGAGGTAAGGATTAGTGCCTTGGAGGCTGAACTGATAGATGCTAGAAAGGAGTTGGAGAGGCTGTGGAGAGAGGGAAACAGATTGTTTTGAATTGGCAACAAGGAAAAGGGCAACCAAAATAAGGTGGGCTTCTTATTCTTTTGTTGTTGGAGTAAATAATGGGTTCAATCTGTTGTCAGAGTTAGACAAGGATGAGATTTCTGTAGCATTAGGTGTAGGGAAAATGCAGCAGACTTGTAGGAAAAGTTGTGTAGTTAAGTCTAGTATACATGGCTTAAGTAAAAAATTGTTGCTGCTAGGTAATAGTCAAGGAAGAGATGTGGGCCCTTTGGTGCATGAAAAATTGGGAACAGATTTCCCGGACATGGGCTTATTTAAACCATACCATCCATACTTATGGTAAAGGACACTAAGTGAAATACAGTAAATATACAGGCAATCTACTTTTATTCTCCACGTTTCATACTCTTGTTACACTGACTACATTCTGCCCTTTCATGAGGTTGGTAAACAGATTAATTCATATCATACTACATTCTTTATATTTTCAACTGAGATTTCAACAATGAGAACATTTGAATTTTTTATTGATACTGTAGTATTGCAGCTGCATTAAAACATATTGGAAAGATAAAAAAATTTACTATCAATTTGCTAGAATTTGTATTCTAATAGTTTTTTGTTGTTAGTTCTGATGTTTGTTTGCATTTTTGTTACAGAAATTACTTGATGATCCTTTTTACATTGGCTTAAAGCATAAGAGAATTACAGGAAAGAAATATGATGATTTTATTGATGAATTCATGCAAGCTGTTGTTAAGCGCTATGGCCAGAACACACTCATACAGGTATAGTGTGTGAAAGTAATTATAAAAAAATAATCTGAATTAGTACTCCAGTTTTAATATAAGAGTTTTAATGTGTACATGAAACTTGGTACATTGCTGTCTTTCTCGTTTATTCAGAACATTGTGTAGGTTGATTATTTACTAATGTTATTGGCTAGCATTGTATAATGGAAACAAAGAAACTGCCACAAGGCACTGAAAATAAGATAGGATAGGGAAAAATAAACAGATACCAGTCACTTACCACAGATGAAGGCAGGAGGACGAGATGAACAAGTAAAAACACAAAAAAATAAACAAATTGTACAATATTTCAACATAAGTCTGAATCATGTGACAGGTAAGACATATGGCAGGGGGAAAGATGTGGTCACATTCCAACCCGCCACATGAATGAAGCACAGGTGGAAAACACGCAATGGTGGTAGAGTTGCTGGGAGGGGGGATAGGCTTGACCAGTGATAAAAGTCAAACAAAATAATCTTTATGTAGCAAATTCAAAAAGTTATAATTTTATATAGATTGGTTATAGATGAAAATAAATACACACACACACACACATATATATATATATATATATATATATATATATATATATATATATATATGGCAGGCTCGGATGTGACCACATCTTTCCCCCTGCCATATGTCTCGCCTCCTACATGAGGAAGACTAAAAAAGTCGAAATATTGTGTAATTCGTTTATGTTTTTGTGTTTTTACGTGTTCGTCTCGCCCTCCTGCCTTCATCTGTGGTAAGTGACGGGTAACTGTTTATTTTCCCTATCCTATCTTATTTTTATATATATATATATATATATATATATATATATGTGTGGAAATATATAAAATGAATAGATGAAATGTACATATATAAGTAACTGACTGTATAATGAAATGAGAGATAGCATGCGACAGGTTTAAAGCAGGTTTAGGCCAGGGGTGTGTCTGGTGTCAAGTATATGTTGGTAGGCTAGTTCCCATCTGCGGAGTTCTGAAGGGGTGGTGATATTTGGAAAAACTCTAATAGCTCTAACTGTGAAACAGGTGTTGAGGTTGCTCAAATTATGTGAGTTCACATGAATAGACACTGGATGGTCAGAGTTGGAAGTATAAACTGTTTGCCTGTGGCCATTCATCCTGTAGGATAGTTGTTGAGTGGTGAGGCCAATGTAAGAAGCAGTGCAATGGAGGCAGGTGAGTTGGTCTCACCACTCAACAACTATCCTACAGGATGAATGGCCACAGGCTAACAGTTTATACTTCCCAACACAGACCATCCAGTGGCTATTCATGCGAACTCACATAATTTGAACAACCTCAACACCTGTTTCACAGTTAGAGCTATTAGAGTTTTTCCAAATATTACCACCCCTTCAGAACTGAACTCCGCAGAGGGGAACTAGCCTACCAACATATCCTTGACACCAGACACACCACTGGCCTAAACCTGCATTAAACCTGTCACATGCTATCTCTCATTTCATAATACAGTCAGTTACTTATATATGCACATTTCATCTATTCATTTTATATATTTCCAGATATATATAGATTGTTTGGAAACAAAGGCGCTGAGAGCGGATATATTAGACATTGGGATAGGAGAAAAACCACCGCTTACCAAAGATGAGGGCTCCAGCGGCGTCAAAACACGAAAAAACACACAAACACAAACATAATACAAATTTTCGAGCTTAGCTCTTCATCTGGTTGTAGGATGAGGTGGCTGCCCAATCTAAATAAAATTATAGCTTTTTGAGTTATGCTACACAAAGATTATTTTGTTCCACTTTTATCACTGGTCAAGCCTATCCCCCCTCCCAGCAATTCTACCACCACCACCACGCGTTTTTCACCTGTGCTTCATTCATTGTGCAAATTGTTTGTTTTTGTGTTTTTACGTGTTCATCTCGCCCTCCTGTCTTCATCTGTGGTAAGTGATGGGTATCTGTTTATTTTTCCCTATCCTATCTTATTTTAACTAAAATTGTACTAAGGTAACAGTAAAAGACTGGGAACAATAATGCTTAATAAAAAAGAAATTTCAGAAGAAGAAACTCAGTTTTCTTTAAGATAACAGATAAAAATGTGAAAAGAGAAAACGTAATTAGTTCATATCTTGTAACATATACTGGATCATTTTTTTGTTTTTTTTTAAAAATAAAACAGTATGTAGTTTTCTCAAAAACTCTGCTTAATCTTTTGCTTATCTAAAAAGTGCATGAAAGAACTTTTGTTTCTATTAAAAGCGTTAGGAGACTTGTTTATATGCTTGTAACTTTTCCTAGTTTTGTAAAATGTATGAAATTTTAGATTGCAGCCATTGTGTAAGTTATAAAACATGCTAACAGAATCATAAATGTATTTGTTTCAGTTTGAAGATTTTGGAAACAGCAATGCTTTCCGTCTACTTGAAAAATACCGTGATCATTACTGTACATTTAATGATGACATCCAGGGTACTGCTTCTGTGGCTGTAGCTGGGTTGCTGGCTTCTCTCCAAATTACAAATACTCCCCTCTCGGAGAACATCATCTTGTTCCAAGGTGCAGGAGAGGTAATACCTCAGCACGAGGTTATTTAATATCATGACCATTTGGGAAAATGCTGTTTTTGTAGAGAAACGTTTTTAGAGAGGTCTAATGGAAGTTTCAATTTTTATTCTGGAAGACAAAAGGAAAAAAATCTAGTTGACTGGATACAGGCACTGAGATTCTTTCCTCAGTCTTCCACAAGTAAAGCATGGGTTGGGAAAATTATAATGGAAGAAATGGTGTGAGGCAGATTAGCGGAGTCTTATCTTCAAAGTGCACCCTTTACAAACAACCTTGTAGTTCATACATATAGATGACATTTTTATGATTTGGTTTCGTGATGAAAACCTCCTCCATGAATTCCTAAACTTTCTGAACAGCATTCACTCCTAAAACTTCACATGGTCCTACTCTAATACCCATATCCTCTTCCGAGACATGGCCACTTACACTTGCTGTCTACATCAAACCCACAAACTTACAACAGTATCTCCACTTTGACAGCTACAGCCCATATCACACAAAGTGCTCCCACCCTTACATCCTTGTCTGCCTTGGACAAGGCACACACATCTGTTTTGATCAAGAATTGTTCACTCTCTACTCCAACAACCTTACACAATCCTGTATATCCTGTAATTATCTTCTGAAATTGGTCTACAAACAGATTTCCGAAGCTAACAACTGTTCGCCATACTGAAACACAACTCTAAACCAACTGCAATCCATCTTTCTCAACCAGTTCTCTCCTGGCCTGGAATACATGAACCAGATCCTTCATCATCGCTATGATTTTCTCAGATCTTTCTGTCTAAAGCATCACATTCTCCCCACTTTCTTCCTCATAATACCCCAGATCAGCAAGCTACCCAATCAAAAAATATATATTGGTGTGCAAGAACCGACCCTCAATGCTCCTAAACCACTCTTTTATTGTAACAGGGCTTCTTCCAAAATAAGCAAATGCATCCAACCTCCACAACCTATTCTAACAGTGAACAATCACAATTTACACCCAAAATCTATAACATCCTATTGCTAGCAATATCACCACTCAATAACTGTTTCACAGTGAGAGTAATCATAGTACTTCCTGAAACTACATTCCCATCCTAATACTGGATGTGGAAATTTTTCCTTCCAACTTATTTTAGATACCAGACAACCCTCAGGCCGCAATGTCGGATAATGCTCACCTTCCTCGCCCTGGTATATCCATCATTGCTAGTATAGTTAATTTACATCTATAGATTTTATTTCAAAATTTAGTTTTGTTTCTTTAATTATTTTTCACCTCTTTGACAAGCCGTTTTTTATTTTATTTTGATTAATTTCATTTCATGATCATATTTACACTGATATTATTGTTGCTCCCTCCACCATCCTGCCTCTTCCACTATTAATGTACCTGTGTTGTCTGTGGGTGCCTATGTGAGCTCAATCACGTTTCTGTTTACTTGGGGGGGAGGGGGGGGGGGAAGGGCATAGCCCAAAATATTTTTTGTTTGTGCAGTGTTTTTTTTCACTGCTGCCCCTATTCCTTTAAACTTTGGTGAATGATGGGTATATTTTATCTTTAAAGATGATTAGTGATTAAAACCTCAACATTTTATTGGCTTAATTGTTAACTGGATACTGAGCCTAGTGATTTAGAATGATTTGGCTTAAATCCCATTTCGTTTGGCCAGCCAGAATTCGGTTTTCTATGGTTTCCCAAAATCACTCCAGGTGACTTTTGGGATGGTTCCTTAATGATACCAATGTTGACAAGCCATAAAGCCCAAAGTAAACAAGAAATAAAAGGATTGATGTTTAAGCAGCAAAACTCACTTACTACTTTAACCTTATGAAGTTCTAACAGTTACCTGACTTTTTTGGAACTAGAAACATAATAAATTGCTTCCTTTTATGTAGTTAACCTAGACTTATATTTTTTTCTGTCTGTAGTGCAATGAATTGTTAGAATGAATATTTAGAGTTAGTGTGGTTTTGAATGGTATGTGTGGGCATTGATAGTTTTGTAAGCTGTATATTTCTTGTACAGAGATGATCATTATGGAGGTACTTCTCCAAGTGTGTTAGATATAGTTGACATGTACTATCACACTTTGCATTAGGAATATTTTCTTAGCTACCTGTGTACCATGAATACTAGTATACTAGTGTTGTTAACTGTTTTGTGTGTGTGTGTGTGTGTGTGTGTGTGTGTGTGTGTTTGTGTGTGTGTTTGTGTGTTTGTGTGTGTGTTTGTGTTTGTGTGTGTGTGTGTGTGTGTGTGTGTGTGTGTGTGTGTGTGTGTGTAGACAGAGTTTAGCTCTCCGTAGACAGTTGCAATGGTATCTCTCTATTTTCTTTTCCCCTTATGGCTTTTGTTAAGATCATTAGAGATGGGAGAGGACTAGCCAAAAAGAATTGGAATGAATTCAGCCATGACCTCTTCAAGGAACTATTCTGGCATTTGCCTGGAGTCATTTTGGGAAACCATGCAGGAATTTGGATCCGTCCTCACAAATGCCTGGTATGATGCAGTGGTTTCATTTTTGTTGTTAAAAAATGAATGATGGTCTGATGATATTGATTCTGGACAATCCTTGAGAATTTCAACATTCATCTGTCATTATTGCTGACCATGCTTTGATATTTTGACCATACCTTCCTGGAGTTTGAGAATACTGTCATGGAAAATGCTGTTTTTAAGCTGTTGGTTAATGTAGGAGGGAAAGTAAGTTTTGTAATGAAGTTATAATAGAGGAAGATAACAGTGAAATGAACATTACATGATGATATGATAAGGTTATTCAGCAGTTTTGAAGGTACAGTAAAATCTCTGTATACCTGCAATTATTTCATTATTTCATTAATTCACTGGGAACATTTAAAACATTATTAAATCAGTAAGATGGATATTTTCATGACCACTCTGTGGCAGGCCCTGAGTAGCAAAATGCCAGTGGTGTGGAGCTGCATTCTCCTGGTGAATAAAAACCTTGCCTGAAAATTTTACTTTTCTTTTGTCAGCAGTATATGTACATTGGTGAGACATTCCGAGTAGTCTCTGTTAGGGTGAAAGAACATCTTCGTCACGCGAGACTACAACAAACCATGAACTGAGCAGTGGTCGAACATCATGTAGGAGGAGGACACAAAATTCAGTGGGAGAAAACTATTATTGTTGCAAAGCCAAAGAATTTTTTAGAACGAAAATTAAGGGAATCTGTAGAAATATACAAAAATCCTAAAAATTTCAATAAAGATGGTGGCTATGGTTTGAGCCAAATGTGGAAGTGTGTACTAGCAAATGAACACCTAACAACTGCATGATCACTCCATAATACACAAACATCTTTGGAACACTAAATATTGTTTGGCCGAGAAACAAAATCATCTTTGCCAGTGAAAAACAAACAGTGAATCAGTGTTAGAGTTTATCAAAAAAAGGGACCAGGCAGCTAGATAGAAGGCTCCAGGTTTATGCCAAAACGTTGGCGAGATAAATAAATAAATAAACGCAGCACAAACCCCGAAAAAAAAGAGACGAGTAAGTGCATTTTTTTTTACCAATGACGCCTGTGAAAAGTGTTAAATTTTTTTACACATGTTTTGTAGTATATACCATGGTGTTGTGAAGCAGCTCACTAAGCAGCATGAAAAGTGGCTACGGGTAATCAAAGGTAACTGGTTTAAGTTAAAAATGTTTCATTAGCCCTAATCACAACTTTTTGGTTAGAAATTCAAGAATGAATGAATGTTAGAAATTCAAAGTTACACAACAGTTTTGTATTTAGGAAGGAAATTTGCCTTAACCCATGATGTACACTTGTCCCTTTCAGTCATTTCAGAAATTATTCACAAAAATGAGTGAGAGAATCATAAGAATTTTCATGGAAATTATTAGGGAACTTCTACATTGGCACAATCCTGTTTCTTCAGCTTTAACTTATTTATCCACATCCTGCATGTTTGAAAAAATCAAACCACACTTAGTTATTTATAAGCATCACAAAATAATTGTTTCAGGCTGCTCTTGGTATAGCTGGACTTTGTGTGATGGCAATGCAGAAGGAAGGCACTTCACTTCAGGATGCTAGAGACAGGATATGGATGGTTGACTCAAAAGGATTAATTGTCAAAAACCGACCAGAAGGAGGAGTCAATGAACACAAAGCATTATATGCAAAAGACCACAAACCTATTAAAAACTTAGAAGAGATAGTAAATGCTGTTCGTCCTACTGTATTAATAGGTAATTAAGACTATTTTGAAAATATTGTTTGCATAGATAATTTTGGATTTGTGCCGTGCATTGAAAAATGCTGATACATACTTAAGGAAAATCTTCAGAAAATACCCATATATATGAATATTTTTATTCCAAATGGTTGACATCTTGTAAGTTATGTAGCATAAATATAGACAAAATACTTAATTCTGTTGAATTACTGCTGGCTATTTGTTACGTTACTGACTCCCCATGTATGATTTGCTTGGCTATTCAATACAAAAGAATGTTTCTCTGGAAAATTAGTTGGAGAAAGATAGCATTCATTATTACAAACTGGTTATATATTTGACTTAATATGAAAGGTTTCTTTGTTTTCCTACTGTTGAAAAGTAGAAAATTCCACTGATGTTACATCTTGGTTACAGTATTATTCAAGATGACTTTTATGTATACTAGACGACCTGTGCGAAAATTTCGCGAAAAAAATGTGATGAAAAGTTAGGTTGAATATGATGTCATCAAAGCTGAGTCATTACTCTTCATACTCCTACTTCATTTATCGATTTTGGTTAGAAATCCAGGGAGATAAAAGGCTGGAAAGACATAAAACTTATTTTAGAAATATTGATATTTTTGCCCTTTAAGGGTCGAATTAAGAAAACCTCCTTTCTTAAAATATAATGTTACCATGGCGGAGACCTTATTCTTTAATATGATACCACATTTATCTATATCGGTTAGATATTAAGGGAGATAAATCGCTCGTGACACAAAAATGCGTTATAGAAAAATTTATACTTTTTCCCTTTAATGGTTGAATTCCAAAAACATTCTTTCTTAAAATATGATTTCACAAAGCTGAGACAGTACTCCTTACAATCCTACTTCATTTATCGATTTTGGTTAGATATCCAGGGATATAAATGGCTCGAGATACAAAAAACGCATTTTAGAAAAATTAACATTTTTGCCCTTTAAGGGTCGAATTACGAAAAATTTCTTTCTTAAAATATAATGTTACCACGGCGGAGACTTTAGTCTTTAATATGATATCTCATTTATCTATATCGGTTAGATATTAAGGGAGATAAATCGCTCGTGACACAAAAGCGAATTGCATAAATATTGATCCTTTTGCCCTTTAAGGGTCAAATTCCGAAAAATTTCTGACTTAAAATATGATGTCACTAAAGCGGAGATCTTAATCTTTAAAATGATACTTCATTATACGATTTCAGATAGGTATCCAGGGAGATAAATGACTTGTAACACAGAAAACAGCATTTTAGAAATATTGACATTTTCGCCCTTTTATCGTCGAATCCCTAAAACTTTCTTTCTTAAAATATGATGTGATAAAAGTAGAGACCATACGCTTTAAAATGACACCTCATTCATTGATTTTGGTTAAGTATGAAGGAAGATACAGGCTTGTGACAAAAAAATACCTTATAGAAATAATATATATGATAATTATTCTAATAGCCATCCGTTTTTTGAAAAAATGAGAATTAGTTCCTTAAATAACTTGTAGGGGATAAAAATTATGATATGTAGACTGTTCTGCCATAGCTAAATTTTCTTAATTGGAAATATAATGGAAATATGTAGTTTTGAAAGCATTACAATTCACAATGTTTGTGGAAATGTTGTAGTAAATATATTTATTTATTATTTTATGATATAGTTCTGAGATTATAAAAAATATAATGTTTCTGAAGTACTATTAAGAATTATATGTTAATAAAAATGATTACACATGCATGAATCAATGTGATGGAAAATTGTAGGAGCCGCTGCTATTGGAGGGGTTTTCACACCTGAGCTGCTAAAAACTCTCACAAGTTTCAGTGAACGTCCCATAGTTTTTGCTCTCAGTAACCCAACTACAAAGGCCGAATGCACTGCTGAACAAGCATATGTCAACACTGATGTAAGTATTTATTCCTAGTAATATTATAATTTAAACACACATTTTAAAGTGTGGGGTTGTATTCTTTTCCAAGACAATTGCAGCACTGCATACTGATTTATCTATAGAAATTATGAGTTTGAGCTCTTTGGTTCAAGTTATTGTTTCTCAAGTTAATGAATGTTATTGTAATAAGAATAAAACTGCTCATAATGGTTTTATGGCAGAATGACATTGAATCACAATGTACTGAAACAAGGACTGAAGGGAAATTTCTGACATGAACTATATAATAGAGAGAGAGAGAGAGAGAGAGAGAGTTTATGGATAAGGTATTGTTTGCTCACATTTTCTGTAAATTGGAGAATGACAGCTGAAATGTTTTCTATATTCTTTGTAAATACCGCGTCAGATACCGATGGTTTCATTTCTGTGTTATGTATGTTTTATGTTTTACTCAGTATGAGAAGGGTGATCAATATCTTACAACCATGAGTGAATGGAATATGGAATTGCGTGGTTATGTATATTAAGCATACCATTTTATGAAAGTGAAACTTGAACAAACAAAAAATATCCAGATGACTTTGAAATTATCAATCCACCAGTTGGGCTCTGCACATTAAAGCACCGCCATATCTGATCACGGAGGTGCAGTGCAACCAGGTTTGAGTCCTGATCCCCATGCATTTGCTCTCCTGATTACAGTTTTTAGGTAGTTTCCACACAATCATCTACATTAATGCTGGCATGTTCCCTAATCTCCACCTCATAAACTACATATTTACTGAAAAAACACTTCTCATAGAGCACAAGCTACAAATTTCACAGACAGATATCCCACAAAAATTGACAAGTCTAGAAAGCCGGTAGTAGATGGAACCTTGCTTTGAAAATTAGCATTGCTACTGGAAGAAGCTTAGCCGAATGACTTGCAAAAGAGAAAAAATGTTCAAAAAAGCTAATGAAGTTTGAAACTGACATTTTAATTTTTAAAAATTTTTGAATGATATATGCAAGGATATAAACAATTTAATGTGTGCAGAAGTACTGTATAAGCAAAAGACTGTCATCAGACGGTTTCTGTTGAAAGAAACAATTTTTACCATTTCCAATAGCAATACACAGATTCACTTGGATGTTCATATTTATATATATATATATTATTTGCCAATGTACCCTATCAGCTCACACAAAGCCTTGATTCTCATCATGGCTTAACATAGAATTTGTCCAACATTTCCACTGGACATGTAGAAATAGGGATTGACAGTTCCTGGGGGGGGGGGGGGCAGTTTAAGTTCGTATAACTTTTATTAACTTATTTTCTTATGATATTTTTGTTTATGAAATGTGTAGTCTATGAGGCAGAAGTTTGGAGACTGTCCCAGCATTTGCGTAGGTTATTGTGGAAAATTCCTTAAAAACCATAATCAGGATGGCTGGTAAGCAGAACTTAAATATGGTCCTGCTGTACCTCCCCGATCCATTGTGGTGGCACCTTAATGCACACATCCACATGTAAGATCCAAGGCTGACACCGGGGTTATAGTATCGCCTTAGTGCCTTACCTAACAGATCACGTGGATGGAAAGTTCTGTGCAATTTTCATAAAATAATTTGAATTTGACCATGTAGCCTAATAGAACTCAACTTAAATGCTTGAAGGTCGCCACTAGATCTGTTTCTAAATCTAGAAAAGGTTCCAAGATAACTACTAAATCACAAAAGTTCCTTCCAGAAAATTCGGTTTTATTTTCAAAGTCACATTTACTAAAATTTGCATTTAACAGTTTAGTAGGCAAATCGAACACTCATTTCCAAAATATTGCAGATTGTGGAGAGAAATTTTACCGACCTGAACCGCTATTGAAAATTTAAAAGTTCTTAACAGACATTATTCGCGCCGACAACCACTGATGTCCCAACATGGCAGCCAATTTTAACTGACTACTTCACGCTCTGACGCAAGCTCACTCACATAATGCTCCCAGGATACAGGAAAGACGAAATCAAGCGAAAGACCAGTGTTGCCAACTCGGAAAGACGGAAAGTCGCTACAGGAAGGACAGAATTCTGCTACATTCCGCTACATGCCGCTACGGTTATCGAAATTCCACTACAAATAAATAATTATTGCAAAGATTATCAATAAAACCTACCTGTCATGATGAAATCTCTTGTTAAACATAAGACGTGAATTCTGAATAAACATGTTCGGTTTCTGCCAATGTGTATGTAGAATACTGGATGACTGAAGATTTACGCTGTTGTTTTCGTGGTGTAGTAGCAGCACCAGTTGTTTTCGCTTATGACAATATTTTTATCACACCAATGAATATTTCACAAAATAAGAAGGAATTCATTAATAGGTTAAATCACGTAAGTGCATAAGAAAGAAAATATTGAAGGATTAAATGATTTATCTTATTTGAAATTATATATTATTTACTAATCATTTCTGGCAAATGTATAAGAATAATGTAACTACAGTCAGTCTTCATCAGACGAGTTAAACGTTTGTTTCACTTAATTTAAACTGATACATACATTAACCAAATTTCTTAAGATGATCATTGGTAATTAGATAGGTCAAACAACAAGTGTTTTTAGTTTGCAAATGTAATTTCACTCTTAGCAGATCACTGAGTGTTTGAGGTTTCAAGTGGTTCCCTTTTTTGGTCTTTATATCACCCATCATAGAGAAAACTCTTTCTACTTCTGCGTTTCCATGTGGTAACACTAACAACAATTTTGCTAACTTGCAAATTTTTGAAAAAACATACTCTCCTTCAAAAGATTTAGTTTTACTTAACGCACACCAAACACTAACAACGCCATTTAACTTTAACAACTCTTCTTTTTCTTCTGAAAAATAGTATGGGAGCTTGCCAAATTCTTTTACCACTTCCTGTTTGTTTTTTTAATTCAAATCTCGTCGCAATTTCCGAAATGTCACACTTTTTCTCAACATTTTGGTTCAGTGCATTAATTGGAACAAGAAATGACATATTCTTGAAGAGGTTGACATTCACCGGAAATCTTTTGAAAGATTCGCTTACACATTTTTGATAAAACTTGAGACTGACTAGTCTGAATTGCTCCTTGTCCCTTTCACTACACTTTGATAACACTTTCATAGTATGTTCCCCAACATTTACTTGTTTTACAGGGAGTAACACGTGAGGATCAAACACGTTCAATTTATCTAAATTGTTCTCACTATTAAAGTGAAGGGGTTTCACGAAGTTCGCAGACAAAATTCTGACAAATCTTCTGCTTTCAGGATAGAGATCTTGGATAGATACCTTCCGTGACTGAAACATGGCATTGAACTGATTGAATGTAGGTAAGACATGACTCAAAAAGTGAAGGAACGTTTTGATGTAAGGATTTTGAAGATCTGAATAAACCATGTTGCCCACTGGTTTTTTGTCCTCAACAATTGTCCTGAACAATTCAACGAGTACATTCCACTGTTGTAGAATACAATCAACACAGTTCGACAACGCTAGCCATCTAGTCTTACTTGGACTTAAGATCTTCAATTCAGAAGTATGCATAAACTTTTGAAATTCCAGCAAAATACATTGTCTTTTTGGAGAACGGGAAAAATAGTTATAAATACTGTGCAACGAGGCTTCAACATAAGTAGGAATTTCATTTGATGCTGCTACGGCAACAAGATGTGCTGAGTGACATATACAGCTGTTTACAAAAACTTCTGGATTGTCATTTACAAAGTGGATTTTGAATGATTCATTTTTATCAAGCATAACACTGGCGTTATCAGAGCAAAATCATATTAAATTGTGAACATTTAATTCAAAATTAGACAGACAACTGTTGAAAAGTCTATAAAGCCCTTTAGCATTTCCATCATCACTACAAATGGGGATTAAGTCAAGAAGTTGGGTCTTAACTTCATCATGGTATATGTATCTTGCTAAAATACACAACAACCTGTTATTACTGATATCAGTACTCTCATCTATGATGACCGAAAAAGCATTGTCTTTAAGTTCTTTAGTTACATCATCCTTGATTTTTGATGATAGAACATTTCGAATAATAGCTGTACACTTTGTGCGACTTTGTTGAACGTTTTTCGCAATTGTTGAATCCTTGAGATTTAGTTTTGCAACTTTAACAATATGACTGACCACACAGAAACTAAGATTATGAGCAGCAGTTAATAAACTAAATCTTATATCTGCTACTGTAGCTTCAGTTTCTTCTGTCTTGAAAATCTGAAAGAAAAAAAGGAAAGAAAAGAACTAGATTTGTATGTGTAGTTCAAATAATTGAAATAATATCAAACTATAATCGCAGCAAATTATCAGAAGTTCTGGGGTATTAGATTGGATCGCCTTTCTGATATCACGTTATTTTTTTATATAAATTATACATCAAAAGACGCCGGTATTCAAACCGAGGCCGTCAGAATGAGAGGCCCCTGGCTAAGTCATTAATAGCTAAGCTCCACGATTATTTACTCACACATGGTGCAAATAAAAACCTAGTTTGATTACCTGAGAAATCTGTTTTGTGTTGTCGATGGCTTTCACGTTCTTAAAGTGTCTTTGACTTTCACTATCACTTCTTTTCGCACCCATTACAACTTTGCAAGCCCTACACCTCGCTTTTGAATTGTCCGCTTTCACTGGTAGTATCCACTTTGAAAAAATATCTTCATTTAACCACTTTTCTGAAAATAACTGTTTTCTCGACTTTATTTGACCTTTCGGTAATTCTCGTGTTTTCTTGGGTGTAGAACAATCCGCTTCTTCTGTATCACTCATCACGCATCACTTGTGACTTGCATCAATTATTAGCAAACTCGTACTGAGGGCCGAAGCAAACGTGTTTAGAACCGAAGAGCAAGGATATAGGCACTACAAGAAGAGCGGGGAAAAACAGTTGAGGGGATTCACAACCAATCTGCCTGTTATTATTGGTTATTCAATTGCGTAAGGGTCGGTAATGATTTATTTTGGCTGGTTTAGATTCCAGGGAAGACATTATTAACAAAATGGATTTTGATTCTTAAGAAATTCATTTTCGAAAGTTAAAGCAATGAACATAGCAAATGTCGCTACGTTTTCGTCAATTTGCACATTTCGCCGCTCTGTCTCCCGAGGGGTAAAATTCCGCTACGCGTAGTGGAATTCCGCTACGGTTGGCAACACTGCGAAAGACCCGGTCACATGTAAGCGCGAGTTTATATAGCAAGTGGCCAAACCAATGATGTCACAGCCGTATCACAACTTTTTGCTTCTGCGAGACCAAAAGTGTGTGTAATTTATTTGACGATCCAGATTATTAAAAATGTTTGAACTTTGACAATGTCTAGACTTATCTACTAGATGTCCAACGGCAGTTTAGTGGGAAATATAAAGTGATTAGTTTTAAAGTTTTATTTAATTTCCGCGTGGTGATACAAATCTCCGAAGTAGGGGATTAAACCGAAGTGTTCTGGAATTTTACGCGCGTCAACAACAATCCGCGACAATCTATTTTTCAAAAACTTAATTACCAGACAAATACTTAAACTTTTTTCTAAAACCATTATATATTCAGAATCGTCTTTATTAGGGCTGACTACTGATATAAATTTCAAATTGATATTCCTTTAATTAAGAAGTTCATTTTTTCTCTTAATTAAAATCGCTAATTAAACTTTGCCAAATTATTTAATTTTACTTCCAAAATATCCGGAACAATGCTGACTATAGCTGGTAATATAAGTTCAGCTATCGCTTTACTCGATTTAAAGATATTATTACAAATCTTAGAATTTCTACTTTTCTGATCGCGTGTTTCAAAACATGAACAAACCAGAATATCTCTTAAAATAAACGTTTCTCGAGAGGATAAATACACTTTAAAATGATTTTTATGGCGAATTGTAACTGTAGGGCAAATTACAGGGAAATTCCTTTAAGTTGAAAACTACTCTTCTCGAAATTTCTAAGTCCAACATAAGCAACTTTACAATCGGTCTATAGAACACTTCACCACTAGGGAAACTAGAATTTGCCAAAATTCTAAGGTGCTTACACAAAATGGTGTGTTATATATATATAATGAGCAGAAAAATGCTTCAAGGAAATGATACTAAGGAAGGATAGAGAAATCCAACCCATCACTGACCATAGATGATGGCAGCTCAGAACAACAAAAACATGTATGACATTGTGCCCAAATGTTTGTATTAGGGAGTGAATTCCAAAGTTAGACTTCTTGCCTTGAAGATCATCCCTGCAAAAGACAAACACTGAACAGTCATAGCAGTAAAATAGTCATTGTTATACTACTCATACTTTTCAGCATTAGCTGCCAAGCTGCAGAATATGTTTTTATAAATGTCTTACTTGTCCTGCCAGACTGCCAATAGCTCAGTAATCATTAATGTATCATAAGTCCATATGATTTAATTATAGTTGTATATGATCCTTAATAGAGGTTATGAATTGGATTTGTAGAAACTGGACATATTATATCAAAAGTAGTTGTATTTTTGTTTCCCTGTTATACAAATAACTAGGTGCACTAAAATTTCCATTTCTTGATTTTAATACCTATGTGAATTATCAAAAATTTAATGACATGAATATGAAATTGATTTGTAATGTAGGACTCATTCCAGCTGGTGCAGCACCTTGAATATTTTATTCAAAAGAAATAGGAGTATTGACTCATAAATCCATAATTTTAAGGAGAAGTTTTTGGAATTCAAATTTTGGCACCATCAATGGAACGGGGGAAAAGCTATAAGGTGATAGTAATACAAATAAGGAAAACAGAGTAAACTCTTTGCTTACCAAGTAGTGTGCAGGATAGATAATATTAAAAACATGAGGCAAACAGACACACAATATTAAGGAGTGTCTCTCTAACCATTAGATAATCAATGAAGCTTTGAGTAAATGTTATCTGTTGCAAAACCTACATTGTGAATTCATGCAATGGTTTCTCTTACTGATGCCTATGTGCTGCTCACACAATCTTTTATTAACTCTGTTATGTGTACTTTTTGCGTACATACATTTGGACCAACTAGGACCATTTTAAGCCACTGGCTTGAATTTATGATGGATGTGTATACATTTGTGTTACAACTAGGATTGTTAGCACTAGAGGGGATGTATATTTTTTATATTATTGTGTTGTGCAACCTGTACCCCCTTTTGCCTGTAACTTTGAATTCTGAAATGTTATGGAATTGCTTTCAATACCCTTGTTGGAAATCAAATCCCTTTTCTGGTTGGATGATCGTAGGTTTGGTGTGTCTAGAACTGCTCACGAAACTGTGATTTTTCATCACAAGCTAAGTTTTGTAGACTAAATTACTTTAAAATCTTTAAATTATCAACTAAAATCTTAGAGTTATTGTTAGTGAGAAGAATTATTTAGAATTTCCTCCATAAATAACGATTTTAAATTAGCGTCATTGCTGTTAGAGCACCACTTTCATTTATTGCAAGTTTGTATTGATTTACGAATAGCTAAAGCTTGGTAGTTACTTTAATTAGAATATTGTATCATACGTAAAAATTGTGGTATAAGTTATTTAATGGCTCTAATTTCTTATATATCAAATCTAATTCAAATCAGTAGTTTGAACTTAGATTTTTAAGGTTACTGCCATGGAAGGGGAAAGATGACCATGACCACAATCTGGCAGTAAATTAGATTTCATGCATAAGGGGGAGAGAAAATTTTCTTTTGTGGGTAAGGGTGTTAGGGATTGGAACAAATTAGCAAGTAATAAATAATTTACCAAAAATGCTGAAGGAATTTAAAATTAAAATTTGTAAATCACAATAGTAGATGGTGGACATATTGAACACTCAAATTATGTAAGATAGTAAAAAATGGGTAATTAGATGACTAAGAGAACTGTGAACAGGGCATGTGCTCCATTGCAATTAAATTAAATTCTTATTTTAGGTAACAATTAAAGGAAAGAAATGCCGCGAGGCAATATTTACATGGAAAAGAAATGGTAAAATACACCCAACACTCACCAAAGTTGAAGGGAGGAAGGCGGCAGCAACACAACACAGCACAACACACAAACAAAGTAAAAAGACAATATTTTGGGTGAAGAATCCCCTTTTTCAAGTTAACAGAGGTAGGTGGCTGGTCTTGCGCAAGACTTGCGTTGGACGCAGCCACTCATAGAACGCAACAGACCGTTGGAGGTGGTGGGGGCAGCAACGATAATATAACCGCGAGTATACGAAAGATTAAAATGATAAAAAAATATAATAGTTATTAAAAATATAAATAAATAAAAATAAAAAAAATTAATTGAAAAAAAAAAAATGAAACTATTGAACTATTGTACTAGCCAGTGGTGGGTGTATAGGGTGAGGATGGAAGATGTTAACGGAAATTAAGGCCTGGGGGATGTCTAGTTTAAAGGATGTGTTGATATGCCAATTCCCACCTGCGGAGTTCAGATTGGGAGTACTCTAATGGCTCTTACTGTGAAGCAGTTATTAAGGTCACGGGTATTGTGAGTACTGGCATGGTGAGCAACGGGGAGGTCCAGGTTTTGGGAGTAAACTGTCTGCCTGTGACCATTCATTCTGATGGATAATGAGTTTGAGGTCAGGCCAATGTAGGAACTTGGACAGTGGAGGCAGGTGAGCTGGTAAATGAGATGGGTGGTTGTACAGGTGGCATGACCTATTATGGGGTAGGTTTCACCAGTAGTAGGATTGCTATAGGTAGTGGTAGGTGGATGCATACCACAAGTTTTGCAAGGGGGGTCTCTTACAAGGGAAGGATCCAAACGGTGGTTTAGTAGCATCAGAGGCTTGATATTTATGTACAAGAATGTTTTTTAGATTAGGCGGTCTGCTGTAGGTGACTCGGGGTGTGGTGGGAAGGATAGTGGGCAGAATGCGGCGCATTTCAGGAAAGGATCTAAGAAAGTCATATCCCAGACGAAGAATTTTGTTTAGCCATTCCAGGCCAGTGAAAAACTGGGTGAGAAAAAACAGGGTTCTTGTTGGCTTTAGGTCGGTGTGGAGGACAGTCCCTGACCCTTGATACTTGGTTTTGAATTAGTTCTGGAGGATAATTGCCGTTTATGAGTGCCTGGGTCAGATTGTTGGTGTAGAGGGTAAAGGACTCGTGACCAGAGCATATGCGTTTGCCCCGAATGGCTAGGCTCTATGGAATGGAACGTTTTGTGTGATATGGATGGCAGCTATCAAAATGGAGATATTGTTGTAGGTTAGTGGGTTTTATGTGGACAGAGGTGTGTAAGTGACCATTTCGTACAGAGATGTCTACATCCAGAAAAGTTATGTCAGTCTGAGAGTAGGACCAGGTGAAGTTTAAAGAGGATAAGTTATTCAGTGTGTGCAAGAAGTCAAGAAGGAGGTTTTCACCGTGGGTCCAGATCATAAATATGTCATCTATATACATGAACCACACGGTGGGTTGTAGGGTAACCTGTTGAAGAAAACGTTCCTCTAGTCTGCCCATGCAAAGGATGGCATATGAAGGTGCCATGCGAGTGCCCATAGCAGTGCCTCGAATCTGATGGTAAACTTGAGACTTACCTGAGACCTTAATTTCCGTTAACATCTTCCATCCTCGCCGTATACACCCACCACTGGCTAGTACAATAGTTCAGTAGTTTCATATTTTTTTCAATTAATTTTATTTATTTATTTATATTGTTAATAACTATTATATTTTTTTATCATTTTAATCTTTCGTATACTCGCGGTTATATTATCGTTGCTGCCCCCACCACCTCCAACGGTCTGTTGCGTTCTATGAGTGGCTGCGTCCAACGCCAGTCTTGCGCAAGACCAGCCACCTCTCTGTTAACTTGAAAAAGGGGATTTTCACCCGAAATATTGTTTTTTCTTTGTTTGTGTGTTGTGCTGTGTTGCTGCCGCCCTCCTCCCTTCAACTTTGGTGAGTGTTGGGTGTATTTTCCCTTTCTTTTCCATGTAAATTCTTATTTTGATATTTCAAGGAATAAACTCATAATTCTCATTAAAATAAAAATTTAAATTGTTCTTCTCTCAAAAAATTTTGCGTTTAAGAGCATAGTCATTAGTTAAGTTGGGACTACAATGTAAGCACAACACTAATAATGGACATCACCTAAAACACATCTAACAGAAGACTATGTGTAAAAGTCTATTGTGAATTTACTGTTTTAGAAACTGATCCCTGATAATTTGAAAGCCATTGATCAATTATGTATCATACAAGAAAGTACTTTTATTGGGTCTTTGATTTGATGCAATAATCAAGTGTTGTATCACCTTTAGAAATTTGAAAATGCATTAGAGATTTATCTCATTTGTAGGTAATGTTACAGATATACAGTTAAAATTACAAGCACCCATTACATGACATATTTAATGACTAATTCTTCGAGTAATGTGTCATGTATTATGTATTGCTGGTAGCTATTTATACAACTTACTAGCTTCTAGCCCGTCAAAAATGTTTGAACGCCATATTCTGGCAGTTCATTTTATTATTATTATTATTTTGCAGTTGGTTAATTATACGGGATTGTTATTAGATAATGCTAGTGGCCTTGATTTGATAATGTTCTATACAGCAATACAGTAGTAACTTCTACTGAATTAATGAGGGCGGATGTATAGAAACCAATCCAGAAACTTTTGCTATCCATTTAATATCAGTTTTATTCCTAGTCCAGACACACTTCAGCACGATAGGTACGAACTACGTTCACCCGCATTTATTAATACCTTCAGTAACTTGGCGCATATGAAAGCAGTTTAATTGGTTTGTAAAACTCATTTCAGAGTGAATTACGCTGTAATCAAATGTGTCGGTGGGCTTTCTCTTCAACTCAACCACAACCCTCCATTAATATTGCTTTCGAAAATCATAACTTCTACTACTCTCGAATGCTGTAGTCAATCGCAAGACATATTGTTTTTAAGCAGTGATTCCGTTGTAATACAGCCTGTAGACTACCATTATTTTCAAGCAGAAATTAGGTTGTAATACATTCTGGACGGGCATAATACAGTTAAATGTACTATGGAAAATATTTCTAGTGGATTCTTGCAGTTTACCACACCAATTCCTGGCAGAATCGCGATCTCCGGTAATACCGATTTATTTACATTATTTTACTTTAAATGACGGGAAGTAAACTTCCTCCGAGTTTTTAACAAACTTCATCGTTTCTTATCTCCGGACAAAAAAAAAAAAAAATTGTACGCTGTGTTTTAACCTAGTACTCATTATTGATACAGGTAATATAACGTACACATACATACATTACATGAATTTTTGCTTCTGGTTGTCGTAGATAAATAAAAAGCAATATGTAAATTTAAACGAACGTACTAATTGTAACTTTGTGACACATAATTGCCTCGCATTAATTTTTTTCCCTGCTCTCCGTATTTCTAATATCTCTGCTCACTGCTATTTTGCGGCAATAATATCGTTGTTGCATTTCGAGTGTCATATCGCTTATACTGTAAGTCAGAGACAATAATCATATCCTTCACTGTTTAAATCATGGTTTAAATCTAATCAAAAGTTTATATTAAATCTCATTTAATAGTTAACAAATGTATCAAAAACTAATGGTATCATATATAATGGTAGTAAGAATTTATTCTGGAAAAGCTTATAAGGAGAAATCAATTAGTCATTTTTAATGATATCGTTTGTTATATGAATACGTTACTCTGGTTAGATTATCAGAGTATTTGGTTAGGATTTTGCATAAATAAATGTAGACTATAATTTCGAAAACGGATAACTGTTATTTATTTGACCAATACATCATTATGTTTCTCCGAGTTTTAAATACACTTCACAGTTTCTTACCGTCTGCCGAAAAAATCTTAGGTTATGGTTTGACCTAGGGCTTATAACTGACACAGATAAAATAGCGTAAATATTGAATCCCTTCTCCTTACATGAATTTTGGCGTATAACTGATACAAATAATATAACATAAACATCGAACACCATTCGCCTTACACGACTTTCTGCATCTAACTGTAGTAAATAAACAAAATCCAAAATGAAGGAATGCAATATGGTGGTTGATGATTGGCCGTTCGTTAGCCAATAGGAGAATCAGCTATAGACGACGCACGCAGACCACACGTTAGCTTTTTATATAGTAGGATTGACAAAGGAAAATGAAATTGTGATTGGTTCATTGACTTCAATTGTTGAATTATGTCAACTTATTGTAGTTGCACAATTCCACTTGTTTTTAATCCCTGAAGAATACTGTAAATGGAATATAATTTTCTAAACACCTCTACAAGTTTCCCAAAAATGCCAAATGTTATAAGCTGTATCATATATAAAAAAGGCAATTAACAGAAAAATTGAAATTTGACTTCCATATTCTGTCTGTTTGCACCTTTTGCAACATCTACAGTCTCCGCCATTGTGATCATGTCTCTCTGGATTTAAATGTTAGAATTCATCCAAATTGTTAATTAATTTTAGATCAATGAAACTAAATAATAATTTAATGAATGTCTTTGATTTATTAAAAATATTTTGTGTGATAGTAATTTAAAAATTTTCAGGGCAAAGCAATATTTGCAAGTGGATCCCCATTTGATCCCGTGACATACAATGGAAAGACTTTTTACCCTGGGCAGGGTAACAATTCTTACATCTTTCCAGGAGTTGCACTTGGAGTGATATGTGCTGGCATTCGTACAATAAGTGAGGAAGTATTCCTCATTGCAGCAAAGGTACACCTATCAAATATTATTTGTTGTGTTAATTAAAAGATTCCAAATTTATGCCAACATTGCTGAAATTTTCAGCTGTCACAGCTCGTAATACTTGTTCCGTTCATATAAAATATGCCATGATCATATCTATGGCTGTAACTATGTATTAAACTGTAGATTGCTTTTATCTAGTTGAATTTTAGGTTAAGTCATACACAGAATAAACAGCTTGAAATTCTGTCACCTAGGTTGCTTAACAACCATTAGCACTTTCCTGTCATTGATGTACATGCTATTTTTTTTTTTCAATTTAATTTTAATTGCGATTGCAATTGAGTGCACGTTTGGAAGAAAATATCCTTATATACGAGGGGGGATCAAATATAAACAGAATTTTATTTTTTATTTAAATTCATTTATTGAAAAACACAAGGTAATTACAATTTATTTTTCCACATAGTTTCCTGCTCTGGAAATGCATTTGTTCCAGCGTATGGGCAGCTTTTTGATGCCTTCATCATAAAAGGAACAGGGTCGTGTCACCAGCCAGTTGCGCATGAAATCTTCCACACTCTCGTCATCTTCAAATCGTTGCCCTCCTAGAGCTTATTTATGAGGTCTGAACAAATGGAAAGCGCAGGGCGATAAGTCCAGACTTTAAGAAGGGTGATCAAGTTTAGTTCAGTGCATTTCCTGTAGCTTAGAGACAGTTAGAGGTGCAGTATTGGGTCGCGCATTTTCATGGAGGAGAATGATCAGTCAAATTGGTTGGTCTCTTATTTTGCGGTGATATGCAAGTCTCACCTTGTTCAACAGCTTACAGTAGTAAGCAGCATTGATTGAGCATCGCTCGTGCAAAAAATCAGTCGGCAAAATGCCTCACCGATCGAAAAAAAATGGTTGAAGGAACCTTACTGGCTGACAGTCGAGTCTTAGCTTTCACTGGTGCTGCCTCCCCTTTCCCCATCATTCCTTATTGGCTTCTTTGGATTCTAGAGTGTAGTGGTAAACCCATGTTTCATCGCAGGTGGCGATCCGACTCAAAAATATATCACCTTCTTGCACAAATCTTGCTGTAAGCCTCTGACAGACTACCAAACATCTTAACTTCAGATATTCAGTCAAAAGGTGAGGGACCCATCTGGAACACACTTTACGGAACTGTAGGTCTTTTGTGATGATTGCTTGACAGCTCCCATAAATGATTCTGACTTGTTCTGCAATTTCTGATTCTCTCGTCCATTGATCATCGTCAATAATGTCTTTAACCGCACGAATGTTTTTGTCTGTAATGCTGGTCTGAGGATGGCAATCATATTGCTGATTTTCCACATGTTCTTGTCCTTCTTTGAACTTTTTATGCCAGAAAAACACACGCATTCTTGACAATGTTTGATCACCGAACTGTGCAGTCAATTATGTGGTAAATTTCCACCACTGTAACTCCTTCAAGACCAAGAAATTTTATAATAATGCATTGCGCAGTGGAGGCTGCACCTGTTACTCTGACATCGTGAGCGTTACTGACTAAATGGTGGGAATTATCTAGCAGCATGCTCTCCCCACTCCCTTACGGTCCCGCCTAAGCATAGCAGAAGCGTGGGGCCAGTCCTGCCAATTGTTGATGTTCAGGAACAACAATCCCTTTTATACTTGATTCCCCTCATACCTATTTTTGCCTTGTCCTGGCTGGATCCACAGTTTATCATGGAATCCAAACAATGGAACATCCTGGCATAGCATGATCATGCAGAACTCTTAAGAATTCTGGACCCCACCTGGACTTGATCCAAGGTTCCTGAACTTAGAGTAAAAGTGCCTTAAACCATTGATCTACCAGATATATTTTAATACAACACAATAATTATAATTAAATTAAGAATGTTGGACATAAAATATGATATTTAACACATACTAGTAATTACCAAATGGTAATTACTAGTGACAATATTTTGATGTCATTTAAAAATAAGTAAATCCTGATAAAATGGAAACTGGTGACATAAATGATAACTACCATCTGATCAGAAGTGTCATGTTTGCTATTACCGGATATCAATATGGGGTTGGTCCACCCTTTGCCTTTATGATGGCTTTAACTCTGCTGGGGAGAATTTCAGTGAGGTGTTTGAATGTCTGTGGGCAAATTACAGCTTATTATTCCTCAAGAGATGCAACAGGAGAAGGTAGTGATGATGTGGTCTGGAGTGAAGTCAACTATCTGACTCTTCCCAAAGGTATTCCATTGGGTTCAGGTTGGTACTTTGGGCAAGCCAGTCCATTTCAGAAATATTATTGTCCACAAACCATTGGCTCACAGGGTGCATTGTCAGGTTGGTATAAAAAAAATCAGTCTCTGAATTGGTTCTCTTCCTAAACAGTGTGTTCATATCCTTTTGCATTTAAGAGGACTACATCCTAACCACAATAAATACCCCCCCCCCCCTGCCATTATGCCACCTCTTCTGTACTTCATTGATGTCACTACACATGATAGCAGCTAACGTTGTCCAGGCATTCACCAAACCCAAACCGTTTCATTGGATAGCCTGACCATATAGCACAATTCATTTCTCCAAATCACTCATTTTAAGTCATCCACTGTCCATTGACATTGTTCTTTACACCACTTCAAGCATACTTTAGCATTTACTAGAGAAATGTTTGGTTTGTGAGCAGTAGCTCAATCTTTGTATCCCAATCTTTTTAATTCCTGATGCACAGCGATTGTGCTGGCTGAACTGCTAGTAGTACTTTGGAACTCGTGAGTGATTCCTTCTGCTGATTTCTTTTGAATTTTTACAACATCTCTTGACAATGCTCTACAGTCACTGTCATTAAATGAGGTCTGCCCGCTCTTGGTTTAGTTTTTCGCATTTCCATTTCACAGTGTCAGTCGACCTGAACAGTTTTGGAAGGTTTGAAACATCCATGATGGATTTGTTACTAGGGTGACATCCAATGATTGGTCCACATTTGAAGTCATTGAGCTCTTGTGATACACTCATTCTACTGTTGCTGCTTCTCTACTGGCAACACAATACTCACTGCCTCCTTTTATTCTGGCAGCTCTGCCTGTAGTAACACCTAGTGTTCAATTTTGCATTATGTAGCAGTGTGCTGATACTTTTGATTGGATAATGTATATGCTTTATTGTGTTAATTTTTTATTACATTAATTTTTTAAATTTTTATGTTGCTTCATCAATGCTTTACCTTTTTATAAAAGAAAGGAAAAGAATAAATAGCATAAACTGAAGTTTTGTATTTCAGGCATTGGCTGACCTTGTTGGTAAAGATGATCTTGAAAAAGGAAGCCTTTATCCTCCACTGTCAAAGATCCAGGAGTGCTCTGTGAAAATTGCTACCAAAGTTGCAGAGTACGCTTATGAAAATGGTGTGTAAAAGATAAATTTCGTACAATAATTCATAGATTTTTTTGTACAGCAAAATTCAGTGAATGAGTAAACAATAACACCTGCTTTCATTCCATTTACCAGGTGTGGCAGCAACATATCCAAAGCCAGATAACATTGAACAGTTTATTAAGGCTCAGATGTACGATTATCACTATACACCATCTGTTCCATCTGTCTATTCCTGGCCAGAATTTTAGGCTGATGCAGGTAAATATTGATTGTGTTACTCATTAGCAAACATACATCAATAATTCCATTAAAAATTACAGTTATGTTTTCTATATTAAATGTGCAATGTCATTGTTGGTCATTTTCCACAGTTGCTCAGTAAGTTAAATGATGATAAAATAATGCCAATGCAACTGTTTTTGTATGCTTTAATGCCGTATGCATTTTGCCTCTCATCACAGCATCATCGGTGATGAACCGATTTAGTTTTCAAATTTGTGAAATTGTTTAATAAAATTCTAAATTGAAATATTTTCTGATTCTTTATAACTAACATTTATATTGGTGTTCTCTGGATTCATAACCACACATCTCTAATTTTTCCTCAAAGCATGTTGCCAGTAAAGCCAATTTCTCAGGTGTTGTATGCTGGACATAAGCATTGCGTTTATCGCTACTCAATTGTTTACAGTGGCCATCATGTTTTCTTACTGTCATGGTGATGCACTGACAGCAACACTTTTGAAAATGCGGGAGAGAATGTTGTTTTGATATTTTGCTTCCAATTATGTGTATGGTGCATGAGTACTTGTATTTGGTACATTTATTTATTGTACTTATTGGGATTATTGGAGATCGTGATTCTGCAAGGAATTGGTGTTGTAATACTACAATGGCCAAATGCGAGACACCACTAGAAATATGTTTCGAAGTACATTTAATGGTGTTGTGCTGGTCTAGCCTGTATTACAATCTAATTTCTGCTTGAAAATAATAATAATAATAATAACAATTGACAAAATTGTGATGGAGCGCAAGCTTCCTACACCCTCATCTTTCTTGTTTCTCTTTCCACCTACTTTTTTCGTCTACTATTTTTTACTTTAAATTCTTTCAGTGTTTTTGGTAATTTATACATAATTTCTTTTAGTAATTTATTCCAGTCCATTACACCCTTTCTTATGAAAGATCCCACAGCCATGTGCCTGAAATCAAGTGCCTGCTTGTGGTCATGGTAATCTTTACCCTTTCACACACCCCTCAATTCTCACACCAATATCTTTCCATGCCTCATCATCAATATATGCCTTGCACATTTTCATGATTCTCTTCACACTCCCAATGAATCTCACTCCAGCTCCTTTATCGTATTAGTTACAGATTGTGTTCTGCAGTAATTTCTGAAGACAAATCTAGCAGGCCTTCCAACACCAGTATTTGATACCCAAAATGTGGGTCCCATATTACACTATATTCCAGCAGTGGTCTGATCAAAGTTTTGTACCACAATTCCCTTATTTCTCTAGTGCATTCCCTGATCATTTTTTCCCAACTGGTGAAGGAATTTGAACCCTTTCCCTACTACCTATCCAATGTGTCCTGCCCAGTTGAGTCTGCTATCAAATGTTATGCTGAGATTTGGAGTCTTCAATAAACGGCTCGTTCCCCACTTCATAATCATGTTCAACCTTTAGATTTTTATCTGTGTACCCAATAAGCTGGCTCTTCTTTGCATTTATCTTCATCACATGTTGACTTGCCCAGCTAGTTATCCTATCTAGATCACCCTGCAGCTTTTTACAGTCTTTTACCATTTTATATAACATTGTCATCTCCGAACAATCTAACATCTGACAGTAAACCATTAACACAATCATTCATTAGAATAACGAGTAACAGTGGTCCCAATACACTACCCTGTGTAACTCCCATGTTCACTCCTACTTCTTTTGTTACTGCATTTCCTACCCTAACTTTTTCTTTCTACCTTCCAGGAATTCTTCTACCCAGCAAAACACCTTTCCATCAACTCCAATAGATTTTACCTTATTTAGCACCATTTTATGGCTTACTCTGTTGAAAGCCTTTTAAAGATCCAGTGCTACCCTGTCAACTTGACCTCCCCTGTCCATTTCATCAGAAATATCTTGCATATATCCTACTTGAATATCCATTATTTTACGTACCACTGAGGTGAAGCTGATTGGCCCATAGTTTTCAACCTTATTTACCATCCCTCCTTTATGGACCAGTACTGCTATCTTACTTTTCCAGTCATCTGCTAAACAACAAGTATCCAGACTCAATTTATATAATGTTTCAAGGTAAGGTACAATGTTACATCCTGCTAATTTTAAGACATCCATAATAATAATAATATCCATACTGGCCCTTTGCTCTTTTTTAGATTACTTAATTCCTTCATTGCATGTAAGGGTTTGGGATAGCTTATATAAGCCTCTTCCAACCAAATATCAACCTCTCCTTCACATGGTGGACCTCATTTGCTCGGATGAGGCTCTGGCGACTAAAAGATTCCAGGTATAAGGTGTCACCCACTGCTTGCCAACGGCCTCTGAAAGGAGGGTAGAAGAGCATGGATTGGTTCATAGCACCCTCTTGCCCTTCAGGCTAAAAATGGCTCCTAAAGGCAGATGAATCAGAAATGATCAATGGCATGGGGATGCAGAAGGCAGCTGGAAACCACTGCATTAAACATCCTGAGGATATGTATCCTCTCAGGTTACATATAATATGATGACTTCTTCCTGGGTAAAATATTCCATAGGTAAAATAGTCCCCCAGCCAGATCTCCAGGTGGGACTGCTCGGAGAGGAGTCATCAGAATGGAGAGATGCATTCTATGAATCGTAGTGTGGAATGTTAGAAGTCTGAATAGGGCTGGTAGATTAGAAAACTTAAAAAGGGAGATGGAATGACTTAAATTAGAAGTTTTGGAATTAGTGAGATTAAATGGAAGGATTTCTGTTTGGGGGCATACAGGATAATTAGCACACAAGCTGTCAGTGGAGTCACTGGTGTAGGATTTGTAATCAATAAGAGAGTTTGGTAACAGGTGAGTTATTGTGAACAGTTTAATGATAGGATTATTTTGATGAGGTTAAAAATTAAGTCCACCCCAACCACATTAGTAAAAGTGTACATTCAAACATCACTGGAAGATTATGAAGAACTAGAGAAAATATATACTGAAATTGAAGAATTAATCCAATATGAGAAGGAGGAGGAAAATCTAATAATCTTGAGTGATCGGAAAGCGGTAGTGGGAGAAGGAAAAGAGGAGAATACTGTTGGAAGTTTCGGTTAAGGGGAAATAAATGGGAGAGGAAGCAGTTTGTTACAATTTTGTGAAATATATAAACTAGTCTTGGCAAACACACTAATTAAGAACCATGATAAAAGGATTTACACCTGAATATGTCCAGGGGATACATGCAGATATCAGCTAGATTATATCATGGTCAAACAGAAATTCAGGAATAAAGTTGTTGGCTGTAAAACATACCTGTAAAACACCCTGATTTTTATTTCTTTCCCCAGAAGTCTATGCCAAATTTGTCGTGATAAAAAGTATGTCTCCATAGATGGGCTAAAATATGGTTGTGGTATTTTATGTGGATTGTTTGGGTTGCAGGTTGTTCTTATTTACAAAATCACTATATGAGTCACTCTGCAGTTCACTCTTCATTTATTTGTAAACCACATACACATTTCCCTATCACCACCAGCAAGTAATATAGTTTGACTGTGTATAAGGCATATCAAAAACTTCTTCCCCTACAATTGCAGATTTTCACCATGCGTTTGTTAGTTCAACAACATAGCACACTCCCTCTTATCGACTAACTACCAGATGACTCGGTTCTTCCAGAAACACTTTTCTTAAATACTTAAAGAGCCCAGTATGCAGTACTTCTATTGGTAATATAAAATAAATTCAACTTGAGGCAACAAATGCAGTAACTTTGTACTCGGTTCTGTGCCCTGCTTCTGTCCTCAACACTAGCTTGCCCCGGACTACTTTCAGCAATCATTCTCTCGCTTCTACACTGTGCGCTTTCACACTCGACAATGCTTCATTAAGAACTGAGCCTTTACAAACAATCATGCCTAAATACTTCTTTCGACTCTCTTATTGCAGAATATTTAATTTTAACTCCCAATATTACCCACACTTTAAATATGCAACTGCCTATCTACTGCTATTAAGCCTTCTGCACATTTACCTGATATAATACTGTCTTGCCACAAGTAATCCATGAGCATGCTCTCTGAACATCAGTGAACTGTAGTAGTCTTTGCAAAATAGTATGAATATCCCTCCCCCAGTTGCTCCTCAATCTCTGTGGTACACTCTGTAACCATGGGGTAGTCCTCTTTCTTTTAACCAGGACTCCATTCCTATATCTACTTGAGGTTCGTGTATCTCTGTTAGGTTTGGAAACTCCATTACTTTGTTCATTATACTTCTGGAGTTTACTAGTAACACTCTTATCACTGGCATTGTGATATTTTCAGCACTAACATTTGCCTTCCCAGATCTGCCACCCTCTGTTATTGTTTCAAAAGCTCCATCTATTTCTTTAGCATTAGTGGTTTTCCTAACTATCGATCTACACTCAGTATCCCTTTGATTACCTTTTTTTTTATACTTTCACCAGCAGCCCCTAATCTAAAAAAGGCTCAGTCATGACCCCCCATCATCACTGGAAGTGGACTCCCTTACAGCCTTAGCTAACAACTCTGAAAGTATTCCCTTGCTACTTGTATTTAGGTGTAGGTCATGCCTAGTGAAACACCACCTACTAATTGTCTCGATAGGCACAACCCTCCTGACAGAACTAATGCTGTTCCCAAACAGCACCTAATTTTCTACACTTATCCACCTAACAATGTAGTTCAATTGCATGAGCTCCACTCTAGTGTTCTGTAAGTCCTTCAACACTTTATTCAGGTCACTCTCTATACTATAATTAGCATTTATATCAACACTGTTCCCAGCACCTTCCTCTATCACTACCTTGTCCTCATTAGTGAAACCTCTACAAAGTGAACCTATATCCTCTATTACCTGACCTCTGCAGGCTGTATAAAAAGTAGGCACTGAAAGACCATATAGATTTAACAAACCAGATGCTGTTCGAACAAGTAAACGTACATTAACCCTATAGAAAGAAAAGTACAATAAGCAAAATAAATAAATAAAATTATCAAATATATACACTCACGCACCATACCAAAAATTGGAAACAAAATAGTAGAACACCACTCCCTTGCACATTTTCAAAAGTGGCACTGTTAGTGCACCACCATGACAGTAAGAAAAAAAGATGGGCACCACAAACAAGTGAGTAGCGATAGACACAATTTTTACATCCATCATATAATATCTAAGCAAAATGGCTTTAGTGGCGACATGCTTTGGGGAAAAAGCAAAGATGTGTGTTTATGAACCCTGAGAACACCAACATAAATAGTGAGTTGTAAAGAATCAGAAAAAATTTCAATTTAGACTTATGTTAAGCATTATATATTAAATTAGAAAACTAAATGTAAAATTTCAACACACATTTGTAACTGATGATGCCTTGAAGAGAGGTGAAACACATACAGCATTAAAGCATACAAAAACAGTTGCATTGGTGTTATTTTTATCATTTAATTTTCTATATTGTTTTGTGTTCTTAATGTTGGGATGTTGGTATGTTGGTATTCACTCTCACATAATTTTTTTTTTTTTACATGTTGTGCATATGATATGCGTATTGGTAACTTTTTGGAAAACAATTTTTATCTGGTGTTGAGGGAACTTTGCATAAGTATACTTTAAAACAAATAAAAAATACTGTTTAAATTCGATTTACAAAAACCTAAGCCACTCGACCTCTCCCCTCGTACTAATTTCTGTCAACACTGTTGATACAAACATGCGGTTTTTAATCCAATTTTGTTAGTGCTTAGAACACGTATTCTTCAACACAAGATGGTCTGGTAGTTTTGTGGTTAAGGTGCTTACTTCTATAAGTTTCTCTCTCTGGTAGTGGGTTCAAATCCTGTGGTGAGCAGGAATTTTTATTAGGAGTTGAATTTGATTATATGAGTTATGCTGAAATCTTCCATGGTTCTGATTTCATGTTTAACTGTTGGCCCCTGAGGAAAAAAATGAGCCTTCCTGCCTCTGACACAATAGCTTGGGACATCTCCTTCAGAATGATTTGACCAATCTTCAGGTTGTGGACTAAGTAAAATTTTAGTTTTTGAAGTGAAAACTTCTTTAGGTGCTGCAACAATTTTTGAATGGGAAAAATCGTAGGAGTCTGCATCACCAGCATGCCGTAATAACATTATATCTGTAGCTGTAATGAGCTTGGTCAGCAGTGAAAGTATAGATTATACTGTATAGATTATAATGTATAGAAATGAATGTTTATTATTCTTTTGCGAATGTTCTTCATACAAACACACACTTTTTATCCAATTTTGATGTAACTTTGCAAACGTACACTTAAAAACAAATAGAAAAATACTGTCTATGTTTAATTTACAAAAATCTAAAACCTCTCCTCCTTTCCCTCCCCCGCCTTAATTTCTGTCAACATTGTTAACACAAACCCACAGTTTTTATCCGATTTTGATAGTACTTAGCACACGTATACTTCAAAACAAGGTGGTCTGGTAGCTCAGTGGTTAAGGCTCTTACTTCTGAAAGTTTCTCTCTGGCCATGGGTTGAAATCATGTGGAAAGCAGGAATGTTTAGGAGTTGAATTTGATTATATGAGCTATGCCTGGCCATTCCGTGGTTCTGACTCCTCGTTAAGCTATAGGCCCTGAGGAAATTAATTGGCCTTCCTGGCACTGACACGATAGCTTGGTACATCTCCTTTGTCAAGGTTCAACCAGCCTTTGGGTGTGGACTGATTTCAAGTTTTAGTTTTTGAAGTGAAAACTTCTTTATGTGCATTGGGTGATTTTTGGATGGGTAAAAAATCTTATTAGTTTGTGTCATCGGCATGCTAATGTTAACTGTATATCTATAGTGGTGTGGTGGCTCTCTGGGGAATGAAAGGTCCCCACTTCGAATCCCTGTTTTGGTGGGGATTTTTATAGACCTGTTACTGCGACTTTCATCTCTGGCACAGCTTGCTGTGTAATGTGAAATATGCCAGGACGCTTCTGAGGTTCAGATTCCACATTAAATTGTAGGTCTCCTATAGCTTGTGGGACTACAAGGTTAGGTTAAAGCGGCTAAGACAAGATCAGAATGTGCAGCCAATAGAAACCCTGTCACCAGTTCATTACGACCATATGGAATTATTATTATTTATTATATCTTTAGCTATAAATATGAAGTGTTGCACGTATGGTAACAATAGTTTTCTCTTCTGTCAGCAGTCCCCAATAACTGCCAACTGTTTGTTATGTATTTTAGTTCCTATGACGAGGAGGCTAAACTTATGCAGCCTAAAATGGTAGTGTAATCTACAAGGATAATAACTTACAGCTGCTCACTCACTTTGTACACAAATGCACAAAACTTACATAGGTTGTGGTAGTACATCATAGGAAGCGTAGCCCTTGTTCTCTTCTTCATTTTCCTCTGATTGAGGTCCTCAGTTAAGGTTTAAATCCTCAGGTCTGTTGTATAATATTTTATACTTGGCAGTTTTAGAGGGATATCATGTTTATTAGCAGCTGATACCCTTACAAAATTGCCAGTCTCATTAGTTTATTGATGTGAGGTCTTTTATGTGGACATTGAAAAAATAAGTTACTTATATCCTGAAGCACTCATTATTTTGTGCAGGTGGTTTCCGAAACAGCAATGATTAAATTCCTGTGAGCCAATTCTGGTGGTGAACTTTCTGGAATAGTTGGGAGCAGATCATGATTTTCTGGGAAACATCAGTTAAATATTAAAGTAGTGGTTGCCCTTAGCATGGATTATATTCTCCAATCTATATTCTACTTCTCATGCAGGTTCTTCCTATGACACTTTTATAGTCTATTGCTGGTGATGAAACTGTCTTACCGAGTGTGATGGTGTAACGGTTAGCATTCTGGCCTCGCATTCGGGAGGACGTCAGTTCGAATCCCCGTCTGGGCATCCAGATTTTGGTTTTCCATGGTTTCCAAAATCACTCCAGGCAAATGCCGGGATGCTTCCTTCAAAAGGCTTTGACTGATTTCCTTCCCTTTCCTTGCCCCCCCCCCCCAATCCTTTACTGTCTCTAAAGACCTTGCTGTAAGAGACATTAAGCAGTTAAAAAAAAAAAGAGAAAAAAAGAAACTATCTTTCGCTAGCTGATCAACCATTTCATTTCCAGTGATTCCACTGAAGCCTCTAATCCATCTTATAATAAATTGCAAATAAGATAGGATAGGGAAAATAAGGCAGGAGGGCGAGACACGTAAAAACACAAAAACAAAAGAATTACACAATATTTCGACTTTAGTCTTACTCATGTAGGAGGCGAGACATATGGCAGGGGGAAAGATGTGGTCACATCCGAGCCCGCCACATGAATGAAGCACAGGCAGAAAACACGTGGTAGTGGAAGAATTGCCGGGAGGGGGGGGGAGGGGGAATAGGCTTGACCAGCGATAAAAGTGAAACAAATCAATATAATCTCTGTGTAGCTTAGTTCAAAAAGTTATAATTGAAAATAAAGGGAGATAGAAGAATTTAAAAAATATATATATATACAAAAAAAAAAAAAATAAATAAATAAAGAGGACCAAAATATAAAAAATAAATAAAAAATAAATAAATAAATAACCGACTGTAAAATGAAATGAGAGATGGCAAGTGACAGGTTTAACGTAGGTTAAGCCAGGGGTGTGTCTGGTGTCATGGATATGTTGATAGGCTAGTTCCCATCTGCGGAGTTCTGAAGGGGTGGTGGTATTTGGAAAAACTCTAATAGCTCTGACTGTGAAACAGGTGTTGAGGTTGTTTGAATTATGGAAGTTCGCATGAATTGCCACGGGATGGTCTGGGTTGGAAGTATAAACTGTTTGCCTGTGGCCATTCATTATGTAGGAAAGTTGTTGAGTGGTGAGACCAATGTAAGAGGCAGTGCAGTGGATGCAGGTGAGTTGGTAAATAAGGTGAGTGGTAGCACATGTGGCATGTCCAATTGTAGGGAAAGATTCGCCTGTGACAGGATTAGAGTAAGTAGTGGTGGCAGGGTGCATGCTGCAAGTTTTACAGCGGGGTCTGTTACACGGGAAAGATCCCTGTGGAGGTCTAGGGGAGTCGGCAGGTAAATACTTGTGGACCAAGATGTTGTACAGATTGGGCGGTCTGCTGAAGCAAGTGCGTGGTGCAGTGGGTAGGATTTTGGGAAGGAGGAGACGCATTTCAGGGAAGGAACGTAAGAAATCATGCACACGGCGGAGTATCTGGTTGACAGATTCCAGGCCAGGAAAGAACTGGGTGACAAGTGTTGGACCACGGTCAGCTTTAGGAGGTGCAGAATGAGGGTTGTGGGTGATGGCACGGGAAATTTGTTTTTCCACCAGATCATGGGGGTATTGGCGGGAAACAAGGGCTTGGGATAGTTTTTGGGAGTAACTGGAGATTGATTCATGATCAGAACAGATGCGTTGCCACGGATTGCAAGGCTGTATGGGAGGGAACGTTTAATGTGGAAGGGGTGACAACTGTCAAAGTGTAGGTATTGTTGTAAATTGGTCGGTTTAATGTGTACTGAGGTATGGAGGGTCCCCTGTCGTAGGGTGATATCTACGTCAAGGAAGGTGATACAGGTGCATGCACCCTGCCACCACTACTTACTCTAATCCTGTCACAGGCGAATCTTTCCCTATAATTGGACATGCCACATGTGCTACCACTCACCTTATTTACCAACTCACCTGCATCCACTGCACTGCCTCTTACATTGGTCTCACCACTCAACAACTTTCCTACAGAATGAATGGCCACAGGCAAACAGTTTATACTTCCAACCCAGACCATCCCGTGGCAATTCATGGGAACTTCCATAATTCAAACAACCTCAACACCTGTTTCACAGTCAGAGCTATTAGAGTTTTTCCAAATACCACCTCCCCTTCAGAACTCCGCAGATGGGAACTAGCCTATCAACATATCCTTGACACCAGACACACCCCTGGCCTAAACCTATGTTAAACCTGTCACTTGCCATCTCTCATTTCATTTTACAGTCGGTTATTTATTTATTTATTTTTTATATTTTTTTCCTCTTTATTTATTTTTTTTCTATTTTTTTTGTATATATATATATATTTTAAATTCTTCTATCTCCCTTTATTTTCAATTATAACTTTTTGAACTAAGCTACACAGAGATTATATTGATTTGTTTCACTTTTATCGCTGGTCAAGCCTATTCCCCCCCCCCCCCCCACCCCCCCCTCCCGGCAATTCTTCCACTACCACGCGTTTTCCGCCTGTGCTTCATTCATGTGGCGGGCTCGGATGTGACCACATCTTTCCCCCTGCCATATGTCTCGCCTCCTACATGAGTAAGACTAAAGTCGAAATATTGTGTAATTCTTTTGTTTTTGTGTTTTTACGTGTCTCGCCCTCCTGCCTTTATCTGTGGTAAGTGACGGGTAACTGTTTATTTTCCCTATCCTATCTTATTTTCAGTGCCTTGCGGCAGTTTCTTTGTTTCCTTTATCCAATTATAATAAATTGCTGAATAGTGATGTGATGTGTTGTGTTGTGTTATGTTCTACAATGATGTCACTGGCAATGGGATGATTTAGTTGCTTTTCATATTTTTGTAGTAGGACTAGTGAGTTGGAGTTGAAAAATATAATCACAGCTGCTTTGTGCAAATTTGCAAGGGTAATTTTCGTTCTTTCCAGTATAGTGCCAGGCTTAGTTTTCAGGATTGTTGACACAGGATAGTTTAAATTGTCATTTCCTCCTCAGTTTTAAGTTCAAGCAATGTTTTTCCAGAATGTCCAATTAGATGGTTAATTGAGCAATGGTGTCATGGTATGGTGTGTCAAATATGGAGCAAATTTAGAAGCTATGTTTGAATTGTTGGTGGATTTCCCCACATTTCTACTAGTAGAATTGTGTTCTTAGTTTTCCATCATTTTCTTTTCTAGCACCTGACCCAAAGCTGTGATACAAGCTGTAGTATTTCATTATTCATTAGCTTTATTTCACTTCATTTATGAAACAGTTTGAGCATATGTAATGATGATGCAAATGACAAGGTGTTTTATTTAGTTACATGAGCACTGATGCAGATTCAAAGTGTGTAGTTATTGGGTACTGAGCCATAGTAGAAACACCCAAAGTCTGTGAAATCTTACAGACATGTGATACAATGACATATTTGGGGTACAGCCAGTGGCGTAGCTAGCATGGGTGACACCCGGGGCGATTATTGATGGTGTCACCCCTTGAAAACTTAAATTAGAAATTAAGTAAAATATATCATCTTGTAAGTGTAAAATATGATATTAATAAAATATAATTAAGTAAACGTTTAATGTTATTAAAAAATTATAGTTAATAAAATTGTAATAATAACATCATTTAAAAAAATTCACAAATAAACTAAATACAATTGCTTTCACAATCTCCTCTTTTTAGCTTTAACAGCCGCAAACTCGTAAATCACATCTTCAAAATTATCAATTTGAGTTACTTCATGTTCAATAGTCAATATGGCATGATTTTAGCCACGTGTTGCTCACCGGTGATCGAAAGTGGTTTTAGATTAATTTTAACATCTCTGAAGATCTGACCTCAGTCCGACACTCAGCCGTCATTGGATAGGTTTATGTTTTGACGGTGCTGATCTGTGTCGGCCTGCTGGATGTGGAGAAGCGCATAGAGAGTTCGGAAATTTCCCTTCCCTATTTGCCTTTAAAAAAAGGTGTTTTTTATTTGTTTTTTATCCATATTGATCAGATGTTCGTAAAATGTAGGAAGAGTCCTAGCATCTTCACATTAAAAAATCAAAGCTTTGCCAGAGTTGAAGATCAATTTTAAGACCCACAAAAATTTCAACTGTGATCCGCATTTGTAACCGAACCTGCCACACCCGAATCACACGCTGTAACCAAACGCAAAACTAATCTATAAGTACTGAAAAATATGCATTCAAACACACAAAAGTGGTTTCGAGTCTTTTGATAGCAAAAATAGATAGTATAGAAAAAAAGTATGTTAATTGTATCATGTTTGAAAACTTATTTTTCATTACACCTATATTCGAACTGGTGACTCAAATGGTTACTGCGTGTGATTTGGAAACTGAAGGTCCCGGTTCAAATCCCGGTCTCGACTGTAATTTTTGCGGGCCTTAAAATTGACATTTACCACTGGAAAAGCTTTTATCTGTTAATGCGAAAGACGCTCGGTGGTTCGAATTTCACGTTAATCTGTAGGTCTTCTTTTCAAGTTAAGTGACTATGATGTAGGTGCACTGCGAGTTTCCCAATAAGAAACTCTGCGACTAGAACTTGGAGATAATTATGAAATAATTATTTTTACTATACAAAATCTTTACGACCTATATTTAAATTAAAATATGTTATAATCTCGTTCTTCACTAACAAAAAGTACTGAGTGAATAGAAAAGAACCTCAGACAAAACAAACACGTCAAGTGCGAAGTGATTGACATTTCATTGAGATTGCATTGATACTGTTAATATTGCGCTGGGATACTATTTTGTACATGAAAGATCAACCAGTTAGGTGATTACGTGAGTCAGATAAAGTATTTTAATGTACTTTCGTACCAAAATGGTGCGAAATAAAATACAGTACTCTATAATAAAGTAGGTTGTCAAACCTACCCGTCGTCCCCAACACTGATTCCCTGAAACAATCACTTGTAAACATTAAAGGAGACTAAAGACCGGGTAGGAACATGGGCGAGCTATGGAAAAGTGTGGACGTAAGGGGGCGAACCGTTACTCGGCCGACTGTTGTTGCGGTGACGGTACAGGCCAGTATTGGCAAAGTGCAGCTCGACCTTTTACACTTAGCAACTGATACATAAATTGGTGCAAATTAAAATCCCAACACCCAGACGGTGTTGTGATAAATGAATGAAATTTGGCGCCAAGTATGCCCACATGAAGAGTATTAAATGGTTTAAAATTGAAAGTTTTATATGAAATAATATGAGAATTACGGAGCTATTTATTATGTAAATTTCAAATATATATATATTAGTGTATATGTGGCGAACAGTGTGGTGTAACATGACACTTCATTGTCCACAAGTTTTTGTTGGCTAAGTATGCCAGGGTGAAGAGTGACAACTCTCTACACCCAAATGTCTAACTGTGAGAGAGGTCTGAGAATTGACGTGTTTTTAAAGGGTGCATCATATCGTGAAATCTCCCGAAGGATTGGTCGTAGTGCAATGTCAGTATACAGGCTCGTTACACAGTGGATGAAAGAAGGCTCTAATACTCCTAGAACAGGTATGGGTCCATACAGATGGATAACAGCACGTGAAGACCGCCAAATGTGGTGGGTGGCTGTTGCTGGCAGATGGTTGATTGCAGGCCAGATCCAAGCAGTGGTTACAGATAGTCACCCCCCCTCCCCGGACGATTGTAAACTAATTGCTTGAAGCTGGGTCACTCTCTGGCTCCTGTGCAATGTGTCCCATTAATCTTAGTCTCGATTCTGTCTGTGGCAAAGTGATAATCGACGACATGTTCGCAGGCGTAATGGAGAAACGGCTTACCTACTGTGATTTTAAAACATCACGCATGTGCAGCCACTGGTGTCATGTTTTGGCGGCAATCAGTTTCGACAGCATGACTGAGTCAGCTATTGTTGGGAATTACGGAGCTATTTATTATGTAAATTTAAAATATATTTATATTAGTGTATATGTGGCGAACAGTGTGGTGTAACAGCCATCACTATGTGGACTGGGTACTGCATCTTATTGTGATACCCTTCATGTTCAAAATCCAAATCGCATTTTCCAACAAGATAATACCCGTCCTCATACTGCGATCATCGTCACACAAGCCTTGCAAGGAGTTTCGATCACAATTTGGACAGCACGGTTCCCATATCTGTCCTCAATAGAGCATGTCTAGGATACCAGGAGTAGACACATTAGATCACATGGACTTCACAAACTGTGCAACAACTGACTGCAAAAGACATGCATGCGTAGTGAGACATACACCAAGAAGACATCCGAACACTTGTGTCAATGCCGGCAAGGATCCACGAATGTATTGGTGCTCAAGTTGGGCGCATTTCTCACTGACAACTGTTTCTAAAGGTAATAACTTAGCCTGATCTATTTACATTTGTTATCATTTCTTCTAGGTATGGCCCTGGATATATCTTCAAAGTTTCCTAATATTCTACCACTCCTGTATGTGTGTTGTGATTTTAATTTCCGCCAGTGTAACTATAGGAGGGCCATAAGATTCTGCTAAAAAATTAAAAATAGTCGAAAGCTACCCATCTGTTATTGAAACGTTAACTTATGCTGTATTTAAATGACTTTGCAATCTCGGTATTTGTAGGACCAAGGGATACTGAGAGGAAAGTTAACAGAAGTGGCTTGATCCAAGTAGAAGCAATTCCAGACCCAGATGGGGTACCATTGGTGCCAACCCAGGACTCAGGTCCCACAAGTTGTGAGACCCTGGGGGACAGGGGCGTAGCTACTATGGGGCTAGGCGGTGCAGTGCACCGGGGCCCCTACGCTCAGGGGGCCCCCAAGCGCACCCCTGCGTGCCCCAATCTCAGTTCAGAGGGCCCACGGGCCTTCACGGCAAACTGGCGACCGTTTATTTTTAGCTCTACCGTCGTCTAAGGGGGCCCCTGAGACACAGGGAGCCCCTCACACTGGGGGACCCTCACTGCTCAGGGGGCCCTAACCACTGCTCAGGGGCCCCCAGCCTCAGCTCTGGGCACCCTACCTAGCAATATAAAGCAAAAAAAAAAGTCGCCCATCTGGCCTGAGGGCCCAAAATAAATTTTTTGCACCAGGGCTCTTGTTGACCTACTGACGCAACTGCTGGGGGATACTGTATAATCAGAGAAGCAACTCTATATTAGGTTCCTTCATAAAAATAGAAGAGTAAATAAAATATAAAAACATAATTAAATGTAATTAAAAACAACAACTGGTCAGATAATAAAAGAACATGCCTTTGCGATATCTGCCGTCTTTACATGAAGTAATTAACAAGTATTTTACCACCCGCCTAAGAAATACATAGCTACAGACTCCTTAATATAACGTATGTACTGAAGACCGTCTCCACGTGTAAATTTTAGATTTCTAGCGCCACTCTGTAGCGTATAAATAAAGATGTAAACGGCTCGAATGTTCGTTTAGTTTATGATTAAAGTTCAATATTTGTTCAGGAACAGAAGTTCGACATCCCCGTCGATTTAAGGAACCCGTAAGAATTTAGGTACATGTATTGGACAGAGGTTGCCCATAATATAAATCTTCTTCTGTAAATTTATTAAGGAAAATTCTTAGAGAATCATAAGTTTATCATATTTGAATATTCTCGATCAGTAGAAAGCATAGCAAACTTACATGAACCTAGAGTTAAAATGCTTACTAATGTTACGATTTCGCTGGCAAGATACGCGGTTCTGACTGTTTTAAACACATGCTCTACAAAAACTGATTACCAATGACAGACGATACCATAAACGAACACTTGGACTCGTTCGTATTGACTTGAAACCTGACAGTATTGCTAGTTTAATGCAGTCTTCCGAATAATTTTATTTGCATAAATTCGAACATGATAAGATTTCATGTCGAGTATAGGTGCACTGTCACAATAGGTTGGTACGCAGAGTGTAAATCCGATAACGCGAAATGTACTCAGTTTATACATTACGAATCTGTCAGATGATAAATTCAAAAATTACTGGAAAATATTTCAATGCATTTGTGAATCTTCGCTAGAAAGCTACTGGAATTCTAAATAAGCAAAACAATTTTGAAGCCTAGACTACGCGTATTCCGACATACGCTTGATTGCTTTTCATTTTTTTTTTATAGGAAAAACTAACATTTTTCTTGAAATAATTTCGAGGATTTACAATTTAACTGTCTAATTACCATTATATTAACAATTTTAGATATATATAATATATCATTTAATTTTAGAACTACCTCTCTTTAAACAAGAAAACTTATATTATATCCACCGCCGCTTCTAACAATCCAAACAACAGTGACGGCAAGCACAACGAGTTCCTGTGATTGTTGATTGTACAGAACGATGCTCTCTTTGTTTAAGCATGCGGTGTTGCCAATAATTATACTCTACTGTAATGAAAGAGCACATCTCCCTGGGTAGTATTTGAAAAAGCGATAGATCAAATTAAAAACAAATATTCAAAACATTCAAGGTAGACGTGTTTCGAATCCAAAGGATAAAAGAAGTCTATCCAAAAAAAATTTTTTTTAATCGCACTCATTTCGTTTGCTATTTTCGATTAGCTACCCCACTGAGTACAGCCACTGTAATGCTACACTGGTTAACAGTTTCTCAGAAACTTATAGATTCACTGATCTGCAGGACCATAATTACCAAGTTCAGTGTGCGAGCCTTTCATTTGGGTGGATGCGGGTTCAGATCCCTGTGTGTAAACTTTACATGGTTTCCGGAAATGTAAATAACACCTGGCGAATGCCAGGATGGCTCCTTCAAAAGAAAATCGCTGAATTAGTTCTTATTCCTTTACTCAGTCCTTTCCCACCTCTAATGATCTTGATGTCAGCCACACATAAAACCATAAAAAAAAGTACCATCTTACGTTGCCAAATACTATAGTTATGTATTTTACCAATTATTTCACAGAGATCATGAATTTTCTGAAATTTATTTTGCTGAGCTTCAGTATGTGGTGGTAAGCAAATGTCACAGCAGTGGTTTGTAAGTAGACATGTTAAGCCCACTGTCAGTGAACCATTCTGTGAAAGGTACAGAAACCATAGTTTACTAATTCATGGCTACTAGTATTCCATCTGTTGATTCGTAGGACAGTAATTTATACTTAAGTAAACTGTTATATGTAATTTAAGTGATTACAAAATAATAATAATAATATGTTGCCTGGTTATAATAGATTCATACTTTTTCAGGTGTTGGCATAAATCCCAATCTTATCATTGTGGATCATTCCCTTGAACAAGGATGGTGAATGTCAATGAAGAAAAGCAGTACTGAGAAGATCTTGAAGAATTCTTCTATTATAATTATTTATTTATTTTTTTAAATTGTAAAAATTGTGTTTGTATGTGTACTGTTTATTCTTTGTACAGATGTTTAAATAATATAATTTAAGTAAACTGATAAGAATTAAATAAATCCTTAATGATGACAGTGATGCCACAGGAAGCTGTGATAGAAGTGAATATGAATTATTCCAAGGCTAGTGGGATGGCTACACCTTCTTTTGGTTCTTGTAGCCTGGTGGCGCATTGATAACTTTCAGGTCAAGTATTTAATATGACCTTGGAGTGATACTAAATTACAGGTTGCCTGAAGTCTTTCTTTGAAAATTACAGGATGGTTCCTTCATACCATTGGTACCTTCCTTCTGGTTGCTTGTGCAAAAATCGTCTCTACACTCTAATTTTTGATACACCACTAAAAATTTATACAGTTCTGTGCTTCAGTTAGATTAACTGATAGATGTACTTTCTTTGACTTAGTAGTCAAACAGTTTATTAATAGTTTTAATGTAAATGGGATGGCTAAACTACGTCCATCACTTGTAGTGGGTGCCTTGGTGGGCAAACTACGTTACAATTATCTCTCATACCTTTATGATTAATAAAAGGGGATTTTCAATTTTAAATTTTTATGGAGGAGTGAAAATTTATTAATTTTTAATTGTTAGTTGGAATTTAGGAAAAATTGTCATAATATGACATTTATTTCCTTATCATTAGTGATTACAAGTCTGAGCGAATTTACCGTTATTGTTAACACAAATTGGCAAAATCAAAAGCAATGCTCAGAGGTACAATTAGCCATCATAGCAAGCAAACAATTGTATATTTACTATTAAATCCATCTCAGAATTAAACTGCAATAAATAATGACATTTGAAAACAACAGAAAAAAAACAAGTTATGACGACCTCAGACACAGGTATCATAATACTGTGACTTTACAGTTAAAAAGAAAATCGTGGGCGCCATGAATGAACAATATATCATTCGAAAATAACTAGTTCTGGCCAATTATGCCGCTAGCTCAGGTTTTTTTACAATTACAAAGTGAGAACATGGATCTATCCTCTCAAAGTTGTTTAAGGGTTCTATTTCACGGAATGCACAATCAGATGGCTTGGTCGTAATAAGTTACCATTGTAGTTCTGCGTCTGATGTCTGCGGTGATTGGAGCGGACCCACGGTATGTGAGACTATCTCACAAGTCGGCTACAGGCATCTCTGGTCTGACAGTGCGCGTTATCGCATTACCGGCTGTGTTGCCGTGATAAGCTTGCTCCATCAAGCCGGCAGCCAGAAGTCGTATAGCAGCAGTTGGCGAAAGAAGTCAACTTTCCAAGTCAACCTCGGACTAGACTCGCATAGCATGGACTCGAAGATCGAATTGAAGCTCGTCGCTCTTCTCTCTCGCGAGGAAACTTCTCGCTCCGCCCCTTGTAGTCTCGAAGCTCACATATAACAGAAATTCACCGGATTTTAAGTTATGCGCTCATTTGGATTGGATCTTTAGGTCGGCACCCAATGTCACGTGATATCCCCGATATCTGATTTGTCCCAGCTCATATCACAGAGGTCGGACATATTCGGCTAAGTTCGCCGGGGTGAGAGCACATTCGGGTGTCAGGCGGCAGGCATTTCCCACCAGGTGAGTGACCCTGTTGACCACCCATCCCCAGGGAGCAGAATGTGTGGTCCGGCAAAATCGTAGATCCGCGACGTCCTGTCGCCATGGTTCGGGAAGACCAGGATTAGCTTCAAGCCTACGCAGCTCAATAACTCTTTAATATTCGCTTTACCAAGATACACTGTATGTTCACCATTTCATTACAGTCCTCACTTAGAACCTTGCGTACTTTAGGAAATTACAACAAAAATCTATTTAGGTGGTCGCCCAAGATTTATGTAAATTACTCTAACATTATGACATATATAATAAAAATGCGCCTTGTAACGTGGCAACAGCGCGTCACGTTACACACTTAAAAATATGATGTCAAAAAATAATACACACACCCAAAAAACATAATGTTTCAGGCTTTGCTCTTACTCATTTTTATACAATTTGAAACACATGGCTAGTTTCCACATGTACACTGGTCAATCCAGTCACATGAATGGTTTGTTACCATTAAGGTCGGAGTAGAGATGGTGCAGGATGACAAACAATAGCATTGGAAATGTTATGTGGGGTAAAGATATTAATTGCAAGTTAATGATAAAAGAAATGTATACGTATATATCAAAGAATTGTGATAAAATACATAAAAGGTAGATAACTAAAAATAAATAAACTGTAGATGCAAGCAATGAGTTTACTAGGGTGAAATCGTAGAGAGGAAGTTAAATACTATCTGAAATTGACTTCTCGGGGTTGTCTGCTATTTAGAATGTGTTCATAGGCCTATTTACACCAACAGATTTTGAATAGAATTGTGTTTTTTATGAGGGGGGGGGGGAGACACTGATGGTCACAGCAATTTTGATAGTGGGAGTTATGGCAGGTGGCATTGGTGGTAACGGGGTGGTCTAATTTAATTTAATTGTGATGGGGCACACACTCCAGTGGCAATTTCCATACAAACCCATTTTTTACTTTTTGTACCAGCATATTTTTTCCCCCTGTCAGTGTTTCTGGTAAATTTTTCTTCATTTCCTTTAGTAATTTATCCAAATCCCTGTCTCCCTCGCCTACAAAAGAAAATTTTTCCACACCCTTATGTCTGAAATAAAGTGCTAGCTTGTGGTGATGGTAATCTTTTCCCATCCACACACCACTCTTAATTCTGGTAGTTAACTGTTTGTTTATGGCAATTATTCGTTCTGATGTATAACTGGTTCACGATAATTCCACTGAAGAACTTAGACAATGGAGACAGGTGAGCTGGGTTATGAAGGATATGATTGCATAGATTTCATCGGTGGTTGTATTGTTATAGGTTTACTGGGCAGATGCATATTGCACTTTTTGCTACGAGACTGATTTCAAGGGAAAGCGATGTCGGGTGGGGGGGTTTAGGAGTGTTAGGGTACTGGTATTTCAATTTGGGTAGCGTGCTGAAGATGATGCAGGTGTTGTGGGAAGGACAGTAGTGAAAATGTGACACTTTTCTGGAAAAGATCTCGAAGACAAATTAATGACAAAGGATTTTCTTAAGGGATTCCATGACTGGAGAGAACAGTGTGAGAAAGACATGATTATGGTTGGTTTTGGGTTGCGCATGATGGGTGATTTGGCAAGATGGGTTGTAAGTAGCAAATCCAGTAGTTTTAAGGGATACAAAGGAGAGCAGCTAGATTTGTTTGTGGTAAGTAACGCTGAATGCAATCGGCATCTGATAAGATGAAGGGGCTGGGTTGGGAATCATTGGAAGGCGGGTGAAGAGAGTGTATAGTTTGTTCAAGGCTTATAATCACGATAATGCATGGATGGATATTCGGAGGATTATGAGTACCACTTGGAGGAGAAGAAATGACTATATTACTATAAACTAGCTTTTGGATTTAGGTGAAAGGAAGTGAGAATTTTCTTTTGTAGGTAAAGAGTCAGGAACTGGAATAAATTACCAGTGGAAACAATAGAAAACACTGAAGGACTTTAAAACTGCAATTCATAAAGGGCAGGTGTAGGTAGGTGTAGGTAGGTGGTGGAAGGGAAAGAAAATGGGGGTTTAGGAATATTGCCACCAGAGCAAGTGTGCTCCATCAGTTGAAATTAAATTTAGTAATTTAACCATTAAAAAGGTTTGTGTCAGGAATTCTTGATCAGAATGTGTCTGCTTTGGATACCCATGTTGTGTGGAAAGGAGGGAGTATTTGGGTGATGTGGGTCATAGCTTTCAAAGTGTAGCTATTGTTGGTTTTTGGTTTTGATGTGGATAGAGGGTTTAAGCTATACAAGTGTGTAACTTGTGGATTTGGCAGGGGTGTTGTTAGGAAGGATGATATGAATTAGGCAGTCAGTAACAGTGGGAAAGTATTATTACTGCTGCAAATGCAGATTCAAAGTAAAAATAATAAAAATATTGTTTGCTAATAAATAAATAATAATCATATATAAAATAATTTAGATTAGATTAAGAAGGGGGCAATAATAAAAACTTTTATAAACACAAGAGTAGGGCCCTCAACATCTGTCTTTGTGCTCAGTTTTCTTGTGCTAGGAAAGTGTTTATACCCAAAAATTTAAGTGTTTCTTGTGTGTTCATATATTTTCCATGTCATAATGCTGTTCTGTCATCTGCAGTAATGGCTGGAGGGCCATGAGGAATAAACATGTTAACTTAATTTACCAGTAAAGAGATATTTTTTTATTTGCATTGCTGAACTTTCAGCTAACATGCTGCGGCATCATGTGAGCAGGGCCGGCGTTAGGGAGGGGTAAGCGGGTCAAATGTACCCGGGCCTGCCGGCTGGAGGGGCCCCAGGTCAGAATCCGCCTATTGTCGCCTGGATATTTTTGTAGAGCTAAAAAATAATAAAAAAAGGTCGCCCATTTTACCCTGGGCCCAAAAGTCCTAATGCCGGCCCTGCGTGTGAGATAAAACGCCTATTTACTTAGCAACAAGTGTGAAGTGTCATAGACACATGGGCCGATGTCAGTTGGGTCGAAAACCATTAATTAATGAAGTTAAAAAATGTAATTTAAGTTAACCTAAAAACTCATTAACGTTCTAATTAACTTCCATTAAATTGATCTTCCATTAACTTTAGTCTGCTACATTGGTTTCGTTGATATTGTTTAATTTGTTTGATTGCACGCCATGGCATGCTGGTACGTTCGACATGTTGAATACTGAAACCCTTCTGATGTTGGATTCATGGTAGGCATTATTGACCTATAATATTTTGAAAGTTTGAGAACACAAGGCTTCTGCTTAGAGAAGACCAATGGTGGCCTTGACAAGGGGAGGCAGTAGAAAAGCAACAGCTTCAACAAAGATAGTGGTTTAGTATACTATGTTAAGTAAAAAATGCAATGACTCTGATGAAGGCCACATCATGTCAGTTAAAAGCTCAGCAATGCAAATAAAAAAACTTGACATTCCTGGTAAATCAAGTTATTGTCAACAAAGACTGCCACAATGCCAAAAAAAAAAAAATCATTTGACATAAACACATTACAATATTTTGGTATAAACCTTAATCATGGTTAGAGGAAGATCAGATGAGTGCACTCTGAGATTCGCTACATATATAGTAACCAGGAAATAATAGAAGCTAAGTAGCAAATGGATTTACAAAAAAAGGATAGCGAAATGAACCAGCACTTACCTTAGATGATGGTTTCGTGGGGCGAACACACACACACACACAAAAAAAACAATATATTTATTGTAAGTAAATAGAAGAAAATGTATACCAAAACAAAAATATTAGGTTAGAGGAGTAAACCTCTGTTTCATTGATGACAGCATCAG
>JARYHS010008074.1:339047208-339068208 GCA_031002005.1 Vandiemenella viatica | reverse complement strand
TTAACACATCTTTGTACTAATCACAATGATGTCTGTGTTTTCTACAATTTATTTTTGTTTCGAAACAGTTTTTCTAAGAGTTTGATTTAAACAAACTGAAATGTTCTATGCTAAAAAACAAGAGAGAATATATATACAGAGAAGCCATCATAAGAATTCTGAGGTTTTTAAAGAGTTATTGGTTTTACCCTGCACAGCATACGAATAACTCTTTTCTGTGCTATGAAAACCTTACCTCATGAAGAATTTGTCCAAAAACATTATTTCATATGACATGACTGAATGAAAATAAGAGGAGTATACTTGTTTCATTAATTCTACATCTACTGTTGGAGAAATCGTTCTTATTGCAAAAGCAGCACAGGTTTATTTCTTCAGTAGTAATGTGCATTGTTTTTGCCAAATAAGTTTCTCATCAATTTGAATGCCAAGGAAATTCATACTTTTTGTCTCTAAGATTGTGTTATATATATATATATATATATATATATATATATATATATATATAAAAATCTTGTTGTAATTTTTTTATTTTATTTTTTTCTTGAAACCTAACATAATGTGTAGTTCAAATAAGTTTGCCTTGAACCAGATTGCTACTTCTCTAAGTATTACATTTGAACTAAATTTAGACTATCGTTTGTTTTTATTATTATTATTATTATTATTATTATTCATCTGCAAATAAGTGTTAGCCTAGTAAGATAATTTTCCAGGAAGATGATTGATGTATGACAAAAACATATGGGGTACTAGGGCAGAGCCTTAAGGAATGTACTAATGTTGAATTTTTTCTCAGTCTGAAGAAGCACCTTTACTGATTTAAGAATCAAAAAAGGAAACTTTTTACATTCAACTTTCCATGCATGAATTAAACAATTTACCTGTGGTTCTAAGTTTTCAAAATTAATTCATGATTAATACTGTCAAATACTTTTTGCAAGATCACAAAAAAATCCTACATGGTGCAGTTCATTATTCAGATCTTGAAATGTGTTATTTAAAAATGAATATATAGTCATTTTTGGGGATGACCCTTTTTGAAATCCAAACTGTAAAGTATTGAGAATATTATAGTGTGTAACATGTTTTGTCACTCTATAATAAACAACTTTTGCTGAAAATCTGTGAATATCCTGGAAGTAAAGTAATTGGATGTTAGTTATCTATACATTTTTTTTTCTCCTTTTTAAAATAATGGTTTTACAAGTGCATATTTTAGTTTATTTGGAAACAGATCTTGTGTTAAGGATTCATTACAGATGTGGGCAAGTACTTGACATACAATTTGAATATTTTTTTCAGCAGTTACTTGAAATGTTTTCATAGCTATAAGAATTTTTACATTTTAATTGTTTCACGAGTTTATTTACTGTAACTGTTAACAACTGCATCCCCACAAATATATTTGGGAAAGCAGTCAGGAAAAGCCTTTCTTAGTACACTATCTGGGGATTCTTTTTCTATGCCTAATTTCTCTACAACTGAAGGAAAATACTTGTCAAATATTTTACAAACTTCCTCTACTTCACTGTGAACAGATCAATTTTTTTTTTTATATATATATATTTTTATGACTTTGGAGGGATTTACAAATTATCCTGTTATATTTTTAAAACAACCAAATTTTGTTTTAAACCCCTGTGATGTGTACATTTCTGACCAGTGTTTATTATTTAAGGATTCTATTAAGTGCTTTATACTGTTTTCATTTATATTTCTGCTGTATGCTCCTGTTTTCCAGTTTTCAAACACAGTATTCAAAGTGCTGTTCTACATAATTCTTACTTACAGCAACACTACGACATTCATTAGGTATTTTAAGAAATTAATTCATATTTTGGGATGACGGTAAGGTTATTTCTATGTCCAGCAAATGATGGTCAAAGAAACACAAAACATCTACATCAAAATTTCTGGAATTTTGAATCACTTTTAGGTGTAAGATAATTTCAAAGATTTCACTACAAGTTTCTCTTACATTTTGAAGATAATAGTGGCCTGAAGGATTTGATTCAATGATTTGGAATAGTTTACTTTATCTGTATTCTGACACATTAGTTAGAATTTATAATTTTGCTAAATTTTAATTTAATTTCATTTAAATGCACATGCTCCAATGGTAATTTCCCTACACACCCATCTTCCCCCTTTCCTGCACCCACCTACATTTGTCCTCTACAAATTTTTAAATTTAGATTTTTTCATCATTTTCGGTAAATTATTCATTATTTCCCTTGGTAACTTATTCCAATCCCTGATACCCTTACTTAAAAAAGAGAATTTTCCCACACCGTGCCTGAAATTGAGCGCTAGCTTATGGTCATGGTCATCTTTTACCTTCCATGCACTACTTTTCGTACCTACACCAATATCTTTCCATACCTCATCACCATTATACACCTTGTACATTCCCATGACCCTCTTCATCCTCCTCCTGTCTTGCAATGAGTCCCATTTAAGCTCCTTTATCATATCTGTTATTTTGATTTGCAAAGAGTTTAGTTTTCTTTAAACATGATATATTTATTTTATTTACCCTAAAAATTCTGCTTATTTATTCTACTGAAGTTCAGTCTGCACTTCATAACTGGCATATAATGTTCAGAGTCTGTGTCAGTTCCTGGGTATGCTTTACAGACTAGGACTTGATTCCTCAATGTCTGTTTGACCATGATAAGATCTGATATCTACCTTTATCTCCTGGATGTTTTCATGAGTGTATCCTTCATGAACTTTCTTCACTGGTGTTTTTATCACAATGGGTCTATGTTTTTCATGACATTCTATAAACCTACTACCTCACACATCTTTCTCCTAGACCAATACCTTTTTTCCCATCTCCCACCAACCCATTTCAGCCACCTATGACTACTAGATTTTCTTTCCACTTCACATGTTGGATTAATTCTTCAAATTTAATATATGTTTCCTCTAGTTCTTCATCATCATGCTGCAACATTGGCATATACACTTGTACTAAAATTGTTGGAGCAGGTTTAGTTTCCACCCTCATCAAAATAATCCTGTCACTAAACTGTTCATAATAATACACCAGTTTCCCTACTCTCTTGTTCATTATAAATCTCACACCAATAACTCCACTAACAGCTTGTGTGATAATTATTCTGTATTCCTTAGACCAGAAATCCAGTGCATCCTTCACTTAATCTAACTAATTCCAATGGCATATACAGTGGCTTAAAAATAGGGTGACAGGGCAGACAAAATGCCATGGGCCCCCAGTCACCATCAAGAGTGAATCCCACTGTCACTGGCATGGTATATTTATGCCATTGGGCGTCTAACTTAAGTCGTTCCATCTCCCATTTTTAGTTTTCTTTTCTACTTGCCACATTCAGATTTCTAACATTCCATGTTCTGACTTGTATAATGTTTCTATCCATTGTGATGACTCCTCCCTGAGCAGCGCTCACCCAGAAATCCAATTGGGGGACTATTTAATCTTCAGAATATTTTACCCAGGAAGAACCCACCATTTTATTACATAATTTAAGAGGATTACATGGCATCCAGACACCCTTTGGGTTTTTAAAGCAGTGGTGTCCCATTCCCTTCTTCATCACCATGCCATTGATTATTTCTGATTGATCCACCTTTAGTGGCCATTTTCAAACTATTGTTCAAGATGGTGCCGTGGGCCCCTCTCCACTCTTCCTCCCACCTCCATGTACGCCATTGGCAAGCAATGGGTGACACCCTTTACTGGAAATCATTCAGGTGCCAGAGCTTTGTCCGTGCAAATGGGATGAACCACCTGAAGAGGTTGACATTTGTTTGGAAGAATCTAATAATATCTCCCAATCCCTTATATACCTTGCTCTTAATTTGTCACCTTCATTTTTGTGTGTAATCACTCAGGTCTAAGAACTACAGCCACAGTTATTTTATTAATTAATTGAATATCCTCATTAAATAAAACATTTCACTAGGCCCACTACGTGGCATTTTATTATTATGTTTACTAGTATCCATTTTCGAGCTATTTCTGAGTTATCATTTCCATATGTGCGCATGTCTGTTTGTAATGGCAGCCTATCAAGGACAAACAGGGTATTCTCCTCTTTCTGGCTAGCAAGATTTCAAGTACAATAGTGCTTAAACCACTTATCTCATGCTAGTTAGCTTGGGTAAAGAATTAACTTTGTTTTTAATTCACAAAATCTGCTTCAGGAACCATCTACTTTTAAATTTCACCCTTCTCATTCTGTACATTTTGTCAAATATCTATCATGCTTGCACTCCTTGTGCATAGTATTGACAAGAACAAAACCACTTACTATGTGCTATACTCTGCAATTATCTCATCTCTAGTCATTCTACAGTTTCAATTTGTCCACTTACATGGATATCAGATAAATGAACTGTGCTCTATTGTAATATTCTTACATATGCACAGTTAAAAGCAGCACTGTAATGAATAGGATACTATAGAATTGACAATCTAATTTAAGTTAGAGCAGTGACAGAGATATGAAAATAGTGCAGGATGCCTTTTAAATTAATAACAACTTGTCCCAACATAGGGCAAGCAACCTATGAAACCTCCCATGTCATATATCATTTAACTTGCAACCACTGTCCTGCTTCATACATGAATCATCTATCAATAAAAAGAATGGTCATAGACAATCATCCACTCATAATCCAGACCACCCAGTAAGCTGCTCATGCCAAGTCTTGTGATAGTAATTATTTAAGTTCCTGCTTTACTGTTCATGTTATCAGAGAACTCCCTAGCAGCAGCAACCACTCTGAACTTGCAGGATGGGATCTGGCTTTCCAATTCAAACTAGGTGCCAAAAAACTATATTTAAAGTAAGGAAAGAAAAAGGAAAGGAAAATCTGGGATCATTGTAAAGTGAAAAAGAAAATACAGGGTGTAACAAAAATGTACGGCAGAACTTGCAGGACACATTCCTCACACGTAGACAAAGAAACTATCTTATATGAACATGGGTCCGGAAACGCTTCGTTTCCGTGTAACACCGCATTTTCTTTGTGGCATGAATCGTGGGAGACACACAAGAATGGAATGTACCAGCTTAATACATGCAGCTCTTTCTCACAGGAGATGTTCAATATGCCCTCCGTGCGCATTGATGCATGCATCAACCCGCCATCATAGTGATTCTCAAATGCGCTGATGTATCCCTGGAGTACTGCGTATGGTTTCGCAGCCATCCATAATCCTGGCACGCAGACTCTGAACATCTTTTACAGGGGTTCAATACACAAGAGCTTTCAAATGCCCCCATAGGTGTGGAGAGCATGGAGTCCAGGCAATTGGTCCACCTCTACCTATCCATCTGTCACGAAATCTGTTATTTAGAAGACGACAGACATTAACACTAAAATGAGCAGGCACTCCATCATGCATGAAGTACATGTTTCGTCGCACAGCGAGAGGCACATCTTCTAACAGAACAGGTAGAACATTCTCTACGAAATTAGTAACTGTGTCCATTGAGCCTAGGTGGAAGAACGTGAGGCCCTACCAAATAGTCAACCACAATGCCGGTCCAATCATTGACGGAAAATCTTTGTTGATGAGTTGCTTCAACAATTGCGTGAGGATTGACGGCAGCCCATACATGCTGATTGTGAAAATTTACAATCTGATCTCGTTGAAACGACGCCTCATCTGTGAACAGTATCGTTGCACTAAAGTTGGGGTTGACACTTTGTTGAATAAACCATTCGCAGAAGTGTACCCGTGCAGGAAAATCAGCTACTGTTTGCCTGCACTCGCTGTAAATGGTATGTATACTGCTGATCCTCGTGTAACACTCGCCAGATGGTCATGTGGTCGACATCCATTGCTGTAGCTAGTTGTCTTGTACTGGCAGTAGGGTCGTCGTCAAATGCATGAAAAATTGCCGCCTGCCGTTGCGGTGTCCTCATCGTTCTAGGCCTTCCCCGGTGGTGAGTATCATGCTGAAATGCGCCATGTTCCCTCAGAAGACGATCAAGGGCTTTGAACGTTTTCCTGTCTTGTCACCTTCGTCCTGGAAATCTCTCCTGGTACAAACGTTGAGGGCCACTGCTGTCTGCTAATCCGTACATCAAATGGGCATCGGCCATCTCTGCATTTGTGTACACTGCCATGGCACAAGTTAAGTCTGTGATGAACTCGACGAAGTAACCCGTGTCCTTGCCAAGGTTGTACTGCTCGCCGGAACAGTTGTTGTTACCGTAAGCCCCATGGCAAAAGGGGCATGTCAAACAAACCACTGGCGGTGCAGCTACGATCATGCCAACATAACCAGACGTAACCAACGGTGCATGTTCCCCATGCTTCGAGCATTTTGTTCTTCATGCGTTGGGTAAAATGCGGTGTTACATGGAAACAAAGCGTTTCCGGACCCATGTTCATATAATATAATTTCTTCTTCTACGTGTGAGGAATGTGTCCTGCAAGTTCTGCCGTACATTTTTGTTACACCCCGTTTAGATCTTACGAGGAAGAAAATGAAAGAATGTCAGACACATTCAGAAAGAAAATAATAAATTCTTTTGGTCACATAATGAGAGTGGATAACAGCACACTTACAAAAAGATTTTTCAACCATGGTTTCTAGTGTAAGGATGGCAAACAATGGTTCCAAGAAGTAACAAATATATGAGAGATATTTGAAAAAAAAAGGCAACTTTCAGAAGATTGATTACAAAATTTCAAGAGTTCTGAAGAGAAGAAGAAGAAAGGTAATAAATAACACCTGGACCCTAGAAAGGAGAAACACCAAAGTGAAAGGTTCAAGAACTATTGGAAGTCAAGAAACGAAATATCAAGATTAATGCACAGGATTACTTTTCACGGTCCCTAGCTGGACAAAATTGAAGAGTAGAAGAAAGAAAGGATAGGACAATAGATCACCGTGTACCATAAATTATGGAAGGATAGTGACAACAAAAACAAAAAACAAAAAACACACATGAACATTATAATTGTAGTGAAAATAATCTTTTCTCTACAGAAGATCAGGGCCGATACAAGGCAAGTGCTATGATCCATTTACAATTTGTAGCAATTAAGCAGAGGGAATGGGTGGGGGCATATTCCAAAATGGAGAAAAATACAGGGAGTGAGGGTAACCAGTTAAAAAGAATATACGTAAGTATTGGAAAATTATTGAATAATTCAAAAAACTGTAGCATGAGCAGAATAAAAGAAACTGAGAATAAATTTTATGAAATGTAAAGAAAATTTAAAGGGATTACTGAGTAGTATCTTAAGTTCAAATCTGGTGGTCACCTGGTGTCAGTTTGAACTGGTAAGACGGTTCATCTTTCCTTAGTTCAGAGAGGCTGCTGCCTTATGATAGGACACCGATAGCATGGATGGTAAAGCAGGAATTAAAATTATTGTTATTATAGAGGTAGTGTGAACAGCTGCTGGTTGGGTACCATTTGCCTGTGACCATGCATTTGTACTAATATTTGATTAGTGGTCAGCTTAATGTAATAAGCCACACAGTAGATGCAAGTTAACTGGTACATGACACAGGAGATTTCACTGGTTACACAGAGCTGGCATTAGGGTGGTTAAGTGGGTCAAAAGTACCCCGGGCATGGGCTGTCAAAGGAGGCCCACTGTCCTCGGGACCTAAATAAATAGAAATCAAACATAAATTTTAAAATCTGCATCAATAATTTTGATCATTTTTGTATTAAAATTTTCTGAGTTTATCCAAAAAACCAAAGTTTAATGTAAAAAAATAAAAATAAAAAAATAAATAAAAAATTCAGGGATGAGAGGGTTTCTATGATCACTTACCCAGGGCACAAGAATCCTAGCACTGGACCTGGTTGCATGTCCTATGATGGGAAAGTTTTCACCAACACTGGGATTGGTGACAGGGGCGGCTACTATGGGGCTAGGCGGTGCAGTGCACCAGGGCCCCTATGCTCAGGGGGCCCCCAAGCATACCTCTGGGGCCCCAAAGCGCACCTCTGGGGGGCCCCCAAGTGCAGTTCAGAGGCCCACGAGCTTCATCTAAGAGGGCTCTTGAGAGACACAGGAAGCCCCTCCCTAAGGGCCCTCTCACTGCTCAAGGGGGCCCCCAACCACTGCTCAGGGGCCCCTAAGCACAACTAAAGGGCCCTATCCTCAGATCAGGGGTCCCTTACCAGCAACACAAAGCAAAAAAAAAGGTCGCCCAATTGGCTTGAGGGCCAAAAATAAATTTTTTTACACCAGGGCCCTTGTTGACCTAGCTACGCCACTGATTGGTGAAGGTGGCAATACCCCCTTTATGACTTTCCCAGAATTTTGCCAAAATGGTTTTTCAGTTTTTACTGTATTGCAGACAAAATTTGAAGCTGTCCTTAGGCATCCTAAACTTTTGTTCTATCTCACTCATTTTCTCATCCTTTAATCCTTACATTTAGAATTCGCATATTGGCACTGACATTGCACTTCTTTCATTTGTGTCAGTGAACAGATTCAGATCTAATAACACCAGCCTTTTCTTGCTGAAACTAAGCTTACTGTTGACCATGTACCCACTGCCAATTTCCATTTTTATGATCAATCAAATTCTACATCTACTAATTTGTTTACTCTCAACATCTGCACTCCTTATGCAAACCTGTCAAGTGCCAGGCAGGCCTAAACACTGATAATGGGAAAAGACGCTAAAGTAATATGACGTGTAACCTGTCAGGTTCTGAAGAAAGCCAAACCACATGAAAACAATAATATGATGACAGATTATAAATTGTTAAGTGCTTTACACTGCAGAGATGACACAGTTGGTTTATCAGCAGATTGGTTCGAACGACTGTTCTCCTTTCCGCAGTAAAATATGACAAATAGGTGATGAGCCCCCATGACAACACTTCTTACAGACTATTGGACGCTGACCCTGCTGCAAAAGTCACAAAGAAGACTAAGGCTCTCATTAAAAAGGCCGAACTCCTCGAAGAAGCGACTAGGAGAAATAGGCCACAGAGAATGAATGGTTTGCCTGCGGTTCACAAGCCGTATGTACCATTACTCACTATCATCAGTGACATTAGGGCACTGACTTACCAGCTTGCCAAATTTCTGACACACCTTCTTAACCCCATTGTTGTCTGTTGCTTTCACTATGTCATGAACTACATTGAATTTGTCGAAACCATTCAATCTTTAAAAATTTCCAATACTGATATCTTGCTTAGTTTTGAAGTTGTATCCCTCTTCACCCATGATACGGTAATCAAATTTCTTGACTCGTTACACTGTCATTTTGAGGTGAGTGCCACAGACCTAATTCACCATGTACTTACATCCACATATTTCATGTACGGAGGGTAGTGCTACGAACAATCTGAGGGAATGGTCATGAGGTCTCTGGACCCACCCACACTGAGCGCTACTTGGGTGCAACCTGTTGCCATCATCTGACACAATGTAACTTCACATGAGTGTCACTTTTACACAGGGCGAGAGTTATCTCCATTCCCAAGATCCCACCAGAAGAAATTAAACACCTTAAGACCATGTGTAGACAAAACAGCTACTCACAGAGGTAGATAGATTTACTTTATTCTAAAACCATAAAGACCAGCAACTGAGCAAGATGGACAACCGAAAACTCTTGATTTCTTCCTCCCATATGCCAGGAACATGTTGGGAAAATCTGGAGATTCCTGTACAGTATGGGATAAAAGGTATCTTCCGGACTCCCGCATAGATACGCAATATGCTGCGTCTAGTAGTAGAGGATTTAGGTTTAATAATGCCAAAGATTTATTCCAAACCAGATTAATGGAGCAAATTTTACATTGGTTAGACCATCAGAACAATCATGGAGCACTTAATTGAGCATAAACACCACCTAAGGCTGATACCACTGAAAACGTCTGCGACAGTCAAGCATGCATTCGATGAAAAGCACAAGACAGAATCCTATTAAAAGGATTTACTTTTTAGAGCCTCTTCCTCCTTGGATTCTGTCATAAGAAGAAATAGTTATTGGTTGGATAAATACAACATTAGGGACAGTGGGCACAACCAGATTAAAGACTGGATCCAAGTAACTGCGGATTTCTGACAAGAAGTGGCAGATTTCTACATTAGGGCAGAAACGGAGCAAATACTGCCAACTGGGCATCGCAGTGAGCTGTGGATTAAGCCAGCGCTTGCAACACAGTGAGAACGGCACTGCCAGTATCAAGGACGCAAATTCTGCTAGTGAGCGAGATCCGAACGGCCAGGTAGCGGACGTCGTCTGGAGCCAAGTTAGTGTGCGCCTATTCTAAGCATATGAAAAGGAAGCATGAAATGAGGTTAAACCAGGGTAGGTAATCACATCAATCTTGTAACATCTGGAAGCTACAAGATACCTGATCAATACAGCAGTGCCAATTGTCAGAACATTGTGTTTCTATGATACCATCAGGCTGAACATCTGCAGACTACATTGCAACTATTCTTATTCTTTCTTTACAGCAGGTTCCAGAAAAACCATATAACAATAGGTAACAGATATGAATGCAATTACTATCATCCAAGCAAGTGTACTATATGGAATATGAATGCTCACAAGCAACGAGTGCCCATCGTTCAAGCTTCGAAAATAGGAAGAGGAAAACTAAATTCAGGTATACTAGAACAGGCGACCTGTGCCTTGAGAGGGGAAATGAGAATTAGAAAGTAATTGTGTCTTTTAAGAAATATTGGAAAAATGCAGTGATGATATTGGTCAATAGCCTGGCACAGGTAAGTAAGGGAAAGAAACCTAGAAGAAAGGATTATTATTAATTCAGACATACAGTATGCATAAAAGGAATTAGTGAGGTAATGCTAAAGACACTTGGTACAGTGAAATTTATGTGGAAAGCATAGAACATAAAATAGAGCACAGGTATAACATAGAATAACAATCGTTGGATTTTCCAGCCAATGTAATAGTAGGTTGAAACTTGTAATATAGATTATGTTACCCGCACGAATAGATAAGTAAAACACGGTTACCAATAACAAAAACAAAGATGGACAGTTAGAAGATAGTTTTGGAGAAGTGCACAAAAAGCAAGCAGAAAAAAAATTAACATTAGTCAATGGACAAATTTGGGGCCACAGCAAGAATAGAATAGGTTCTGATGATAAAAGTAGATGCCTATCAATGTGGGCCAACTATAATTTCAAAGTGCTGATTAGGATTAACAAAGGGAGACATATTACGACCTTGGTAAGCACAATGGAAGCAGAAGTAAAATATCCTTATTGCATAGTACAGGCAGAAGATGTCCCTGCCCATTTACAAGAACCAAATTTAGCTGAACAAAAGTTGATTCACTGACCTAAATTTGCATTGTTTGTGAAGAAGTAAATGTTTATGTCATTTGATTGAAGAAGTAAATATTTAGGACATTTGATTACAATTGATCAAGAAAAGCAAGCTCCAGTAAGGGAAAAAGTAGTAAGGAACTCCTCTCCATCACAAACATTTAAGGAATTAAGTGCTTTTCTCGGTCTCGTAAGGTATTATCAGAAATATGTGAAATATTTTGGTAAGAAAGAAAACAACCTCAATTAATTACTTAAAAAGGAGGAACCCACAGCAGGTGGTCAAAGCAGAAGGTGGCATTTCAGACATCAAAGGCTATAGTATAATCCCACCCCTCCTACAGAACCCTGATTTAGTAAAGAATTTATTATTAATGTCGACACGGTTGGGTAGGTTTCAGAGAAGCATGAAAATGGAGAGCTGCCAGTGTCTCATGCAACATTAATATGACTGAGAAAGCGGATTACCATTGAGAGGAACTGTTTAGTGCTAATGTAGGCAGTTTATTCATTCCATTTATTGTATATGGTCAGCATTTCTTAACATGCACTAAACACCAGACACTAATGTGGCTCACAAGTATTAATGGTCCTTCCTTGCATTTGATGAGATTACAGCGGAAATTGAACAGGTTTGATTCCAAGAAAAGTTGTAAGGAAGGAGTGACCAATTGCAAGGTGGGCAAGCTAAACTGACAATGTAAAATGCAGATCACATTAGGCAGACAGTGAGGGCATACAGCTAAAAGAAACAAACTAGAGCAGTCTTTCTCAATATTTTTCAACACGTGGACCAGTAAAATGTAAAAAAATAATTCTACCGACCACTAACTTAGATTGGTCTAATTTTTTACCAATTGTTAACGACTCATACCACAGTCCTTTAAGACATACACCTACCACAGGGACTTCATAAAACGGAGATTTATTTAATCATTAAAAGAACACCGTTCTCTTTCAAGCCAGCAGGATACATATTTCATTATAGTAACAATCTAATCATATCCTGAAAACACCAGATTTTTGCCTGATCCTTTAAATATTCATTACATTTACAAACTATGAATAGGTCCTGATGATAAAAGTAGATGCCTAACAATGTGGGCCAACCATAATTTCAAAGCAGAAATGTATGCCACAGTACACATAGCATAAGTCCTGAATAGCATTAACAAAGGGAGATGTATTACAACCTTGGTAAGCACAATGGAAGCAGAAGTTATGTATTAGAAGTACTGAATTCAGTTTATATAAACAATTTTTACCAACTTATTTTTTGTAATGATACTTTAATTTGATTAGAATCTCCTGTATTTGCAAACCACAGGTTGAGAAAAACTGAACTAGAGGATACGGAACTCAGCTCAGAACAAAAGCAGGCACTACTGAGGAACACAATTCCACAATTGAGGCCAATTAGATACACTGGTGTACAAAACTTGAGACTGAGATGGATAAAGTATCATTACATATTAAGTACTCGATTTCCGATAATGTCAAGAGCATCAGGACTGGACCGACGTGGCATGGGGTCGTATGCTCTTCACAGATGAGAGCAGATTCAGTCTGAGTAGTGATTCTGTGTGTACCCATATCTGAAAAAGATGAAAACACTTAATTCATCCAGGAAATTTGTTGAAATGATCATTTTGGTTGTCCAAGTGTTATGGTGTGGGGAGACATCACGTTGCATTGGCGTACCGACTTCCAAATGTTTTAACTCAGTACACCTACTGGTTAATGTAATTGCGACACTGTACATCTTCCACAAGTGCATCTTTTAAGGCGTGCATTTGGCCTTAACTTCATTTTTATTGATGAGAATGACCAACCGTATTGAACAGCACAAGTGGAGGAGTTGTTGAAATGAGAGAATATTAGGCGAATGAAATGTCTTGCCCGCTCCCCACAACGTAATTCCCGTTGATCATGTGTGTGATGCATTGGGGAGACTGCATTATGTTCTTATACACCAAAGACCATCCAGCAGTTGGCAACCACACTGATGGAAGAATGGAAGGTCCTTCCACAAGATCTTTTTACCAAACATGCGGCCAGTATTGAAGCATGTTGCAGAGCATGCATCGCTGTTGGTAGTGATCACACCCTTTTAAGGAACATGACCCTCCTTTATGTAATGTCCAGTGGACCATTATGAGTCACCTTGATTTCAGTGAAACTTATTGACTCTTTTTTAAAAGTGTCATTTCTGTTCGACTCAGAGTATTACTTTCTGTTGCCTATTGTAGCATACTGTAGTAGTTCCATCTATCTAGGGTTGATGATTAATTTTAGGCAGCAACAGAAAGCGAATGTTACTTTCGTTCTTAAGTATTGAAAATCAGTGTATTTTTTTGGGTTGCGTAGAAGCTAAAATAATATAAAACATGGCCAGTAATCAAACGGATGTAGTTAAATTTATTTGTAATTGTGATAGCTGTCAATGGCATTAGGTAATGAAGCAAGAGTTAAAATGCCACTATACTCAGGGATACAGTTTTGCATGTGTTTGCTGGTATTATATTGATTTGGTGGAACATCTCGCCATATCTCCTAAAGGTAATCGTTGCATACTCAATTTCCAGAAAGACTTTACCAAATTCTTAGTAGCAGTGCCAGTAAATGGCAAGATGCAGACCGAGGTGAGGGTTTATAAAATTGTCAAAACCATTTAGGGATAGGTTTAATCCAGAGAACAAGTATAGAAAAGCATTTTTATTAGCTAGTCCCAGCAGTAATATATTTTGCAGTTTGATTTCAAGGCTGCATATGAGACAAACAGAAATTTCAGTTAAATTAGTTTTCAACCATAACAGATTTTCCTGCATTAATTTTCGCTGTTAGACCTCAGCAGGAGAAGCATTTTAATGTGTATTTATTATACACAGAAAAATTTAGTTTAAGAGAGAATTTGATTTGTGATGTCTTTCAACTATGCAGTCAGTGGAGACAACGTGAAAATCTGAAATAACTAATGAACACGTAATGTTATAGCAGAGCTGTTATCACCAATTGTAGTCAGCACCTTCTAGAGTATTTTGAATATAAAGTCAATTAATTAGGCAAAGTATAGTTAGGGTTTTTAACTAGAGGAAAAAATTGAAATTTAAACTAAAAGAGATAATAGCAAGAAGCTAATATCAGAGGTTAGAGCAAATTAAGAGGGTTAAAATATATACTGGTTTCCGTAGAAAGTTTAGAGCATCTGTAATATAAATGAGATTCTGGAAATGGATTGTCACGATTGTCGAGACTGATGAAGTAAGAGAATTTAAAAATAATTTAACAGAAACCTTTTAGAGGACTAAACCAGCATAAAACAGATATAATAGGATACCAGGAAGCCCATATGTTAATTACAATTTAATTAATTAAATACTTTTTAGATATTCATTTTCAAAGGTTTTTGCTGATGTCACAAATTTTACCAATACGATAAACAGAGGGCAGCACTTTCTCAGCAAGTTTCGTAACAGTCAGTTTGTGTCGCTGGTGGAGCGAATAGTTCCACGTGATTGTTAGAAACATTGTATCTTAAAATGTCATAGTCATACTTTCAGCAAAGTAAAGAGGGCCTAGTGAGAGTTTGTCTCTTCTCATCTTCTCATGAGAGTGTTTTATGTGCAATCTTCTGTGGAACTGTTATCTGGTTGCTTATCCAAATCTGGTACCAATATTGCATAGTAGAACTTTTGTGAAGAATATAAATCTCCTGTGACTTTAAAACTGTGTACAGTGAAGTTATTTCAGTAGCACCTTTCACGTTTGAGGTGTAACAAGCATGTGACAGCCATTTGATTTAAATGTATTATGGTATCAGAGGCTACCGAACATGAACATTGTTCAAAGTTAAGACAATATAGGCTGTTTTGTAACCCCACAGTAACAGCAAGTTGCCTTACGGGTTTTCATGCAGTGTATAATTCTGCTCAATGGAATTCCAATTTCTTGAGCTACTCGCTCAAGAGGGTAAAGAAATTGATGAACGTGGTCTGGATGACAACCACCACATATCAGTCAAAATTAAATGGTGCTCTGAAATGAATGCAAAGAACATTTTCCAAATATCTGTGACAATATACAACTAGGCAGAACAATTGGGATAGTTGATCAACGTACAACATTTTCAACTACAACACTACACCACATTGTACGAGGCATCATGACCTCCACAGTTTCCTGGTTTGCCTTCCCGTAAATTTAAAAGGGGGCTTGAGTAAAATAAGTATATATCCACAAAAATAATGTGACATGGATAATAGGCATGGCACAATACTTTTTAACATTGTCACATTAGACCTCTCTGACAGACCCTACCTTAAGAAAAAGATAGCACTAGTCGAGTCACAACAACAACAACAACAACAACAACAACAACAACAACAAGGGATGCAGCTAGAAAGTTAGCAGTTGAGAGCAGTAAAAAAGTCGTTAGGCATTGGGAAGGGACTTTACAATATGTAAGAGTACATGACCAACCTTACTAATGCCACAGACATGTTATTATGTCACATCAGTAAAGCTATCCTCATCATCACACAGTTATATGCATCTATGGTATTTATTAGGATAGTAATATTATTATTTATCTCTAGGACTGTGACTATTCTACAAGAAATCCCAGCACTGCATTTAATTACTCTAGTAAAGGTCATTATTTACCTTGGGGATGTTCAAGATAGTATTGAAGAGAAAGATTTCCCTTTCCACTCACTCCGGCATTGTTACACTAGATAAACTCCTTTTGGATGACATGCTGTAGTATGCCGTAACTATAACTTTGAGAGATGACATATTTTATTATTTATTGCCTGTATCACATAAAATTCATACATTAAATCATGTGTACATGTACCTTTCTCTGGAAAAGGATGTGCTACTATTAGAGGAAACCAAGTGCCAACACACTGCATTAAACTATCATGATCTGGAATGTATGAAGCTTTACCAAGATACTCAATCCTGTAAGCAGACTTTGTGCTACAATCACCAGTTTCAAATGGGCCTTGTGAAGTTATCCTGCTATAGTCATTCCAATCAATGACTTAATGATACCATCTAAGCAGGTCAACCCTAAAATGTATCCCTTCACGTTGCCGCATCTCAGGTGGACCTGAGGGAATATCTTCCTTTGTTCATATCTTTGAGTTGTAAGCAGTCCATAATAGATTCCACCAGGGTGCCAGTAACACACATCCACGTCTGGATGACCAAAGACATTAGGTTGATACATAGAGAGAATTGGAAGCACAGTTTCAAGAAGCATCACCCACCACAGAAGAGCATTTCCATTCAATGCTTTTGTGACTATGTCATCGTAATAGTGTTGTTGATTGACCTATGTAATGCATCTTTCAATTGTTGTAGGCAATGGACTATTGCACCAACATCAGAACAAGATTTGAGTGGCATTTGTTACAAGCTACACTACCATATTCTACGCCAATCTCATCCCTCAAAAAGGGAGATGGGACAAATCAGACTGTTTGTAAGGATGGTACATCTATCCAAGAACCATGTTGTTGGAACATCCACACTTGTATCAGCTATGTATCAGCAGTGTATCAGCAGTGTATGGAGTATTATAGTGCAACAGTTTTTGTATTGTTAAGCTATTATATCTAAAGCCAATTTTCATGTTTATTTTGTATAGTATACACTTTTTGATTTTATTGTGAAGCCGATTTTATACTTATTGCTTTTTATTTTGTAGCAAAAATTTCATACAGCATTTGTTGATGTAAAGTCAAACTTCATATTACACTTGTTGATTTTATACTGAACAATCAATGATAAATGTATAGAGTTGTGTAATGAAAGGGAAATTTTGTTTGTATTGTAAGATCAATGGCAGATGCCCATGTATGCTTTTAGAAGTTGCTTTCCAGGTGAAAATGAGGTAATTTTTGTGAAGCCTTCAGATGAACTTTAGATAGAATAAATGTACTGAACACATCATCATCCTGTGTGGCTCGAGTCATATGATCATACATACGGTTGTTATGAAAAATTGCCATCAGCATGACATAAACTATTAACCCTTTCAAGTCTGGACGCCACTATATTGACAAATGGCGGGGCGGGCTCCCAAGACTGGACGCCACTTTACTGCCAGAGGCGCGGGCGGGCCTAACGGCCTGGACGCCACTATATTGCCAGCGCCTCTCTGACCCACAGGACTGGAAGCTAGTTTATTGTCAGCGCCCGTACCGCATCCTAGCGGGAACTAGGGGAACCTCTAGTTCGTTTTGCTTTACCAAAACAAATCATTCATCATTCAGCAGTAGTACAGCGTGTTTCTATTTGTTCATTGAGTTCTTGAGTTCAACGTGAAATATGAGTAATTGGGGATTGACTGATGAAGATATTTTGCGGATATTGATGGACAGTGATGATGAAGAGTGTCAGGAAATTTCGTCTGACAAGGATGAGGATAATCAAGTTTCTGTTCCTGGCCCTTCTTCAGCACCAGATCCTGGCCCTTTAGCAGCTAGTCCATTGGCACCTGAGACCGAGGACGATTCAGGATCCGATGCCGAAGTCCAGGAGCCGGTTCGAAAGAAGCAGAAGAGAATTCTTCATCTGACATGGCATTCGTCAAATCTTCGGAAATCAAATGTATTTGATTTGATGATACCTTATCTTGTTTTGAATATGTGGACTCGGGGAAGAAGCAAGCGGCTTCCTGTATTTTTTCCAAAAGTTTTTTTGTTCATCGACCATGTCTTCGATCGCCGAACACACAAACGAATACTACCGGAGGAACTACGGAGAAGAAGGTGGCAAAAAACGGTCGTCAAAATGGAAGGACACAACTGCGGATGAACTTTACGTTTTTTTGGCAATTTCAGCACTCATGTCCCGGGTGAAGAAACAAACCATAAATGAGTATTGGTCTCAAAATAAACTTATTGAGACACCAATATTTGGGCAGCTCGTGCCTCGGGATCGCTACAAAGACATCCTGAGCATGCTTCATTTTTCCGACGACTCGGGATCTGACCATCTCAAAAAACTTCGGGAAGTGCATGACCACATAAAAGCACCTTATCAAGCCAGTTTTACCCCGTTTAGAAACCTATGTATAGACGAGAGCCTGCTACTATACAAAGGACGCTTGTTCTTCAAGCAATATATCCCTAGTAAGAGGAGCCGTTTTGGGATTAAACTTTTTGTTTTGTGCGACTGTGAAACAAGTTACATTTTAGATTTCATTGTTTATACCGGACTATCCACAGAATTAGTCGACCATGGACTCGGAGTTTCAAGAAATGTTGTCGCAACGTTGCTGGAGCCCTACCTCAACAAAGGCCACACAGTTTTTGTTGATAACTGGTACTCCAGTCCGGATCTATTTCTTTGGCTTCATGACCACGTAACCAATGCTGTCGGCACAGCAAGAAGGAATCGAAAGGAAATGCATAAAATGCAGGAGAAGCTGAAGCGGGGAGAGTTCTCCTTCCGAACTGCGGAAGATAAGTTGGTGGGGCTAAAGTGGCAAGATAAGAAAGAAGTTTGGGTTCTCTCTACGGCTCATAAAGTAGAGATTGTGGATACCCAGAAGAGTGACTGGAAGACGAAGCAGCCGATCCTGAAGCCCAATATAATTGTTGATTATTACAAGAATATGGGGGCTGTAGACAAGACCGACATGGTTATGTCAACTGTAGAGTGCACAAGAAAAAGTTTAAAATGGTACAAAAAACTTTTTCATTTTGTAGACATGAGCATTTTCAACGCTCACAAGCTGTACCCGCATGCAAATAAGAAGAAAATCCCCCTGGCAAAATACCATCTCGGCCTGATCCATGAGATAACCCAAAAATATCATGCACCGAAAGCAAGGCACCACGGAAGAAGATCAGCGGAGGACACGCCTTTACGTCTGAAGGAGAGACACTTTCTTCGGAAAATACCAATTCCTGCAGGAGCTTCATCTCATCCTACAAAGGACTGCTTCATCTGCCAAAGTCGCCAAACCAAGAGGAAGAGGACAGTTTATTATTGCAGGTCCCTCTCTGTGTGGACGAGTGTTTTGAAGTGTACCATACACAATTGAAAATTTAGAAAAAATATTTGAACTTGGCATACAACAGCAAGATGAAATATCTTTTTATTATTTATGTGAAAAAACGAGGAAAAACTTTTTCATTTTGAGTTGTAAATAAATAAAAGAAATTAAAAATAAAATAAAAATCCAAAAATAAAAAAAAGTTTCTAACCCTGCCAGTGCCAGGTTCGAAGCCCTGGATCAAAAAATGGTGACGGGAGACTTTAAAAAAAAAATAAAGAAATAAATAAAATAAAAACCCTTCCCAGTATCAAGTTCGATCACCTCGATCACAAAAAAGCGATGGAAAACTTTCGTTGGAAAAAAATTTGGCAACTAATCGAATTATTTTTAATAGTTCCAGAGACATTTCTTCTATTGAATTATAATATTCTAGTACAACACGAGTATAAAAAATTAAAAATTTAATGTTATTTTAGTATCGTTGTAAGAAAAAAAGTTTCTACTACAATTTCAAGCACTTTTCATAAAAAAAATTAACAATAAGTGAGTTTCATTATAGTTTGATATATAATTAAATAAAGCGAGTCAATTTAAACAAATTAAGCCTCTGAATATGAGCGTAAAATTGACGCAAAATCGGGGAGGGGTGGGCCGTAAATGCCGGGCACTCGCGGGCGAGAATTGCCGGCTGAGGGGAGGGGCCGGCGGGGCAGGACTCCCGTCCCTGCGGCTACCTCGCAGCCAAGAGCAGCCGACGCAAAAGGGTTAATATTGTAAGCTTTGTATTTATGGTTCAATAACTTTTTTTGAAAGTCTGCTAATTAATATTTAGACCTAATCCTCCTAACTACCCTACAACTGTTCCCAATGCACTGGTAAACCCAGGGAGATACTGAATACTTTGATGTATCACATACAAAGCTATTTGTAGATCTAGGGTATTTTAAGAAGTCTGCTATACTTGAACGTGCACTTGTTAGGTCCAAGTGAAATATGAGCATGAGAAGCCTCTTCCTAGGACATCTGGAACAGTTAGAAGTCATATGATAGGGATACATAAGGAAAACAACCATATTAGCATCCTATAATACCCACAACATGATCATATTCTCATATCCAGGACACATTCCTGAATGTTAATGTGTACTCCTCAGCCCAGATCATACCTACTAATCTGCAAAAGTATCTCCATTTCGATCGTTACTGTCCATACCACAGCAAAGCTCCCTCCATAACAGCCTTGGTATTTGTGACTCTAAAACCAACCATAGTCTAGTTCTAGTCACACAGTACTTCCCAGGCCTGGAATCCATCAATCAGGGCTAAAATTTCTTTCAATCCCTGGTATGAGATCCCTCTTCCCCAAAAATCTATCTGCCAGAACTTGCTTCAGCAGATCCCCTGAACTTAGCCAACTCCTAGTCAACAAATACTGTTACCCTCGTCCTATTAGGCAATCCCATGGCTCCTTCCCATGCTGCAAGATGGGAAACATGTGACATACCACAACTTCACAAACTCTTGTCAATGGTGAAAGTTCTCTCTAATAGGGAGTCGTATACCAGTTAAATTGACCTACTGCCCGGTTTTCTACATAATACTGACCACTTATCAACTTCCAGTAAGAATGAATGGCCAGAATCCATTTACCCTGCATCTGCTCATGCCACCTCTATACCAATAATTT